>JAJONR010003847.1:0-61852 GCA_029582245.1 Solanum etuberosum
GAAATTAACACATTATGACTGAATTCTGTAAAATATGGATAGCTCGATGTTCTGACATGCAAACTCTGAGAATGCAACAATTATATCTGATAATATGACATTCGTAAACTGAAGCATGTATATAACTGAAATAGCTGGCCTAGCATGTGTAATTCATGAACTAAAGGAACTACATAGCTAGGGTTCTGAATTTCATGTAAGAAATTGAGCAACAACATGATAATCTGATTTGGATCAATCTAACAGCTAAAACCAACAATTTCTAACATTCAAGAAACCCTAGGTCTAGATAATATCAAGGGAATCAAGATTCTGACTGAATTTTAGGGACCTAATGGGCAAAACAAACCCACTAGTGAAATCCCACCTACCTGGTGATAAATTCCACGGAGAAATCTTTCGATTTCGGGGATGGAACTGAAGAAAACTCATTGCGTTCTTGGAAAAGTTTGGGTCGCCTCTTTATCCCTTTTTGCTCTGAGTTTACTAAATTTTGGAGAATGAATTGATTAGGGTAAGTTCTAATTAAGTTACTAGGCTTAAACTGACCAAAACTACGTAGTTTAGTGGTCAAACGACGTAGTTTAGGGGTCCAACGCATAAGGAAAAGACCAAAAGACCCCTGACTTAACTACTGTCGGACCAACCGACGGACCAGACCGACGGACCGTGGCTGGACCGACGGTCCGTGCTGATCGTCTGTCGACTAGCGTCTGGGGCTTGGACCTGAAGGTCACGATCCACGGACCTAGACCACGGACCGTGGTCTGACCTACGGTCCGTAGGTCCTGGCCGTGGGTCATGCCTTGGCTGAATTTTCTGGAGTTATGGGCTAGAAATCTGGGTTTCGACCTACTGCCCTGGACCACGAACCGTGGTCTGACCTACGGTCCGTAGGTCCTAGCGTAGGTCTGGACTTAGAATAATTTTGCTGGGCTTTTCTGGGAGGGGCTCCAGGTGGTGAACCACGGACCACCATGACGGACCGTGGGTCACCCTACGATCCGTAGGTGGTGCCCGTAAGTGGCACCTGTAGCTTCTCAAATCTGCAATCTGGTCTGTCTAGGATACTGGGTGTTACAGTATCCATCTGGAAAAATTAAGTCTAACAATGTATGCCTATATACTCAACATAAAACATACTTTTGATTTCCAAAAATCATGAACGAAACCAATAAAATTTGTTTAGTACTGCATAATAACAATAATGCATAGTATATATTGCTGTAAGAAACTGAAGCAAAAAATAAATAGCATCCTAAAACCAAAATATAGAATGAAATTCTAAGCCAATCATCTATCTGCCAACTGATCTCTTTAGTCTTGGTATAGGATAATTGGTAGTATCCGTAACATGTTCTTTTGCTATGCGCGATCCATCTTTTTTGACCCTTACGATTTGGAGGAGTGGATATTTTTTTTTATTCTTGTTTCTTCTCCTTCACTAATTGGTTTTGCTTCTTCTTTTGAGGGGTAACTCTGTTCTTCGCTGGAGCTGCATTCATCTTGTGCGGCGGAGTTTGAGTTGGAGTAATGAAACTTGGAGGCTCTCTTTCAAGATTAGATACATCCTCTACAAATCCCAGGCTCTTTTGAGGTGTATGAAGAATTTTTTGTTTCTTTGACATGTTTGTTTGTGAACCAATTTTTTTGATTATTGACCGTATGTACAAGATTTGTGGCGGTTTACGTTTGAATAGAGAAGAAGAATAATGAAGAAGTTAGAAGAGATAGAGAAAATGGCGTGGGTGGAAAGAGAAATCGGCGTGGGTATGTGGGAGTGAGTGGGGTGTGGCGTGTGATGTGTTAAACGAAATCCCTTAAAATGTGTAATTGATAATTATAAACTTATTCTCTCATAATTTTCTCTTTCTCTCACCTATTAACATTATATAAATTAATTAATAAAATATAATTAATTAATTTATAAATTAAAAGTGATTTGTTAATACTTGTAATTCAAATTTTATAAGTAGTAATAAAAAAAAGTACATATAAAGGCCGTAATATTAACCGTTAAATAAATATGTGGGATGATTTTTCCTAACAAGAACATAGCAACACCAAAATACAAAAGCAAAGTTAACTATTTTCATGAAACATGAGTCTTTCTATTAGAATTGTTTTGGCTTTGATTAATAGTAGCAATTGCAATCTTCGTTTGGATTCTTTTTTCACCCCTCATTTATTCAAGTTTATTACTGATAATGGTTGATTTTCCCTTTCACTTTACTCCTAAGTGTGGTTGGTAGCTAATATCTCCGATAACTTCATCAAACCACTCTAAAACTCGTATACCAATGACCATTTTACTTGGCATTGTAATTTTAGGTTACACAAATAAATCAAAAAAATTATAAAAATTAGTACATGAATCCAAACCGTTTGGCCATGACAAATTTTCACTTATTTTCGAAAAATTATTCTACATCTTTCAATAATAATAATAATAGGCCATGGAAATTTCAAATACAACTCAAGTTATAGTTAGAATTCGAAAAACACCAAAAATCTTGTTTTTACTTTTTGATTTTTTAACATATTATGTTCTTAATTTTTTTTTTAAATTCTTTATTTCATAAAATAGCTTCTTTTAAATTATATTCCATGTTAAATAAATAAATAAAAAAGAACAAAGAGGAGGCCCAACTACAAATGTAGAATAAAGTTGGGCCTACTTAGTTCATTGGATATAGGTCAACTTAATACAAGTTCAACCCAAGCCCAAATCATTGAACCCAAATTCACTCATCATCTCACTCAAATCCCTATCACTACAAACATCAATTGGAGAGAAGAAGAAGAAGAAGAATCTGACAGAAAAAATGGGGAGGAAGAAAGGAGTACAGTTCGATGAAGGAGCACCCGATGACTTCGACCCGAATAACCCGTATAAGGATCCGGTAGCTTTCTTAGAGATGAGGGAGCATTTGGTGAGGGAGAAGTGGATCGACATTGAAAAAGCCAAGATCCTTCGTGAAAAGCTCCGTTGGTGCTACCGTATCGAAGGTATTAACCATCTTCAGAAGTGCCGCCACCTTGTTCAGCAGTATCTTGACGCAACCCGCGGTGTTGGGTGGGGCAAGGACCTTCGTCCTCCCTTTATGCATGGTCTAGCCCTTTGCTCATTTATTACTTCTTTGAGATTTAAAGGTTTTGTTTTTGGTTTTTGAATATTATTTATTCGTTTGATTGCAGGGCCTAAGGTGGTTGAAGCTGTTGAGTCCGAATGATTCTGTTATCTTAGGTATTTTTGATCTTTTACTTTTATTAGATTGGAATTATTATCAATTTCAGCTTCTATGAGTCTATCATTAATAATAGTCTAACCTAGAAATAGAAACTTCAATGGAGGAATCTGGGGCTCTCCAGAGAGTTTGGTCAAAATTTAGAATCATGAAATGTGAGGTGGGAGTCCACTTAATAATTTTGGCAATCTATAACTAATAGGACTAGAAGATTCAAAACATGTTTTGCACTATCTTCAAATTCACGGCCAGCATGAATCTGTAATCTGGAAATATATTAACTGATTTGAAATACATGACGCGCTATTATTGATACTTTTGGCTTATGTATCACCATAGTTATAACTCACAATGCATACCTCATGAGTGACTCTATTTTTCAATCTTTTCTGAACATTGAAGCTCAACATACATTAGGGAGGATAACATTTAATATAGTCTGGCACTACCCGCATTGTAAATGCTGGCACAACAGTCTAATCCTAACTAGATTGGTGAGGTATCTTTTTTCACTGTTTGTCCATTACGAGAGTCTGAAGCCCTCTCGATCAGCTAGGAGGGATGCTGGCACAGTATGAATCTAAAATTACGCTAGCACAAGCCGTATCTGCTACTTCTTGTGATATTATCAACTCTTTTAAGGTAGCATATATCATCCGAGATCTTGCAACCTTCTTCCCAAAAACTCTTCTAGACTTAGGCATGCAGCTTAATATATAGCATGTGAAGTACTTCATAATCTTGTAAAAGAATCATACATCAACTATATTTTACTCAAAGCTAGTTAGTCTTGCTTCAATTTCAAACAGGCTCATCAAAGTACATATGTACTGTCATAAACACTATAAACCATTAGCATAACTCATGATAGCTGCTCAAGATAAAGTAGGCATTTACCCAATCATATCCTCATCTTGCATGTAGTTGTCCCCTTGCATGCTTATATGTGAAGAGCATACATATACCACTACTCTGAAAATATAGAATTCAATAATTCTTTCTAAAACATGCATAAATCAATTTGATATCATGCATTTTGATATAAAACCAGTTATGAGACAGATTATAGTAACCACAACTTCAATCCCCGTTGGGCTTGACTCTGATTGACTCAACTAGGGGAAAGCATCTTTAATGATCTAGGAAACAAACAATCAAAACTTCAATCAGAGTTGACTCGACTCCAATTGACTCAACAAGGGAAAATATTTATTGATCTATGATCAAACAAACTGTCAAATTGGTCACCTGTTATAATCCATGCTTTATCATTTCAATCTATATCTCAAGAGTCCTGTATTTACAGTTATGCCAGCTCTAACATTCTTTCAATCGCGAGTAGATGAAATCTAACTCAAAACTGTAAGAATAAGAGTTAACTCTTACCTTAGGGCACATGAAGTCCTTAATTCTTACCATTAAGCAATGGGTTTCTTAAATCTTCCTTTCACAGTGATTGTTTCTTGCTAGTGACACACTACAATGGCTTAGAATGAATCAGGACATAGCTTTCCCACGATATAAAGTATTAAAAAAGATATCCAAATGCCCTTACAGATTCCATGAATCTGGTTCATCTACCAGTATGCTGTAGATCCTTCAGGTTTTTGACGTTTTCATAGGTTTACTGCGAAAGGATAAACTTAACTGAGTAAAACTTCTGCAAATGCACTAGATTTCTCTTCCTTCCCTTAATCTTTTGGTTCCATCATGTTTGTTTTTTCAATTCTTTCATAGTAACTTAAACTCAGTATAACAAGTTTAATCCATGCATAAAATCCAAGTCACAACATGTTTAGGAGTCGGGGTATTTTGGTTATTCTGTTTTTTTTCTGTGTTTTTTGTATATACAGTAATTGGAACTCAAAGTTATTCAATTGTTCATCCGGATTTTGCAAATGAAGCTAAAGAAACTAGCTGCAATGCAAGTTTGACCTTGGTCACTTTGATTGTTTACTTATCTGTCCCTATGATAGCCCACCCACAATAATTCCCTTGAAATAAAAAAAATGAGGGGAAAGCAACATCCACAAAAAAGCACAAGAAATACATTTGGCAATGTAGGTTAAAATACCAAAATGCTGTTAAATAGAGGTAAAACTTTCTAGATGAACTCTTTCCCTCCTTAATCTTCCTCTTCCTTTATCTAGCAAAGTTATATTAGTGTACAACACCACTATCAGTTGAAACCCTTTTTACCTTCTTGACACCTTTCACACCCTTAGCCAGAAAATATCAAGCTTGGCCTGACCAATTGGAACAGTTGTTTAACTGGCTACACTTCTGATAATTGAGTCATTTTTCACAAAGGCTTTCTGTATTCTCTAGAAAATTGCTGTCATCTCCACACACTGACCTATACTGATGGTTAGGAGCAAAACTAGTAAAAGGGAGGCAGCAGTTTTAAATTTTGATAACAGTTATTTTTATTTTAATTCACCATATTTTGAGGTTAGTTTTGGTCCTTGTATTCTAGTTCTCAAAACATTGAACCTTCCATTTAAGGTGAATTTCATCCATTTAGTGAATGCAATCAGCAAAATTACACGAGAAGTTCCATATTTGGCTTCCACCTCCATCCTCTTCCTTTGATATGGTCTATGCCATCATATCCCTCTTATACACTCCGATCTTGCCTTCAACGCCTTTAAGCAACTCCCTTCCTGGATAGTTCACAAAGAGTTGAGCAGGGATTCATAAAGAAGCGAAGTGACTTATTTGAATAAGATGTAGGCGTTTGAGGATATATGCAATGGAAGAGGGACAAAGGGCAGTAAAAGATTGAGCTTTTTAATATCCTATCGAAATTTGTTGATTATACTAGAGGAAGGACTAAAATTGCTCCTCTTTCAAATTGAAGATCAGATATAGTACATGTAATAACACAGGAATTGAGATTCTGTCGAAGAGGATTGGAGGTGTCACTAAACTTAGGAATATGAATAGAACCATAAAAGAATTACATCTTTCTGATACCATCAATAGGTTCCTTAAGACTTCATATCACCATTCTGAGTCATTTTAAGAAATAATGTCTTACAATTGGCATTGTGATGGCTTCTTTTTGCAACAACAATGCAATAGCGATGGCAAAGCAAGATTCACTAGTCTTGTCATGTACTGTTATTAGGGAGAAAGAGGATGAGCTTTATTAAATAAAAAAAGTAGCAGGGATGAAAGAGGAGAGTTTCAGGAGGGGGAGTAACATTAGAACAGACGTGGATATTTCATTTGTGTAGTTACAGAATAAAAAATAACGGGAAATAATGTAGTATGTTATGTTTCCCGTCCACATGAATTTTAAACCTTACTGAAACTAGATTTAAAGGAGAAAGTAAATGACAACAACATGACCACATGCTTACATCATTAAGAAACCAGTAGGCTTTATGAAGGGTTGATCGAGAGTTGACCAAGTTTGACCAGTATTGACCACAGGTTTGACCAACATTGATTACGAGTTGACCACCATTAGAGTTTCTAGGATGATTCAAGCATGGTCCCACACGCCCCGCCAGCCTCACGACTCATTTGGTTATGCTAGGGCTTTTATTATTTTAAAGTACTTGGACTTGGGCCGGAACCCATCATTTGGCTAGTTATACATTGAGGTGATGTAGGGTTTTGTGGAGTTTTTGATGAATCATTGATGAAGAACTCTCTTGAGAGAGCATGCCTTTGTGGGAATATCTTTATCCTCTTCAATTGAACCTTTTTTGGATTCATCTAGTAAGTGTTCATGTATGAATTTAATTCCTCTTCTTCTTTGGATTGATTTCTTGTAGTTGGATTACTAATTAGTAGGTTTAAGTATATGTTACTTGGCTTGACTAATTAGTGAATTGCTGCTTCTATTAGATTTTGTCCAATCTTTCTTATCCTATCTCTATTTTCTCATCTCTTTCTAGTTTTTAATTTCTTGTGTTAATGCCGTTGTCAGTAAATATCTTGTACTTTCATACCGAATGACTGGCGGGGTAGAGTAAATAGTCTTGTGGAACAAAATCACGAAGTTGACTTCGTTCTTTTCTTTTCTTGAACCAAACATGTTCTTGGATAGAGTGGTTTCTCAACAATCTAGTTAATGAGCAAAAGTCAGTTGGCAAGTTGGTGTGTGTTCAACAAAAAATGAATGTCTATTTGTTTGTCCAGTTAAATTATTTTCAAAATTAATCTATGCAACTTGAATAGTGATAACAAATTGCTTTGAGCTCTCAAACATGTATAATTCAGGCAAAGAATTGCAACTCAAAATTCATGTTGTAGGTATGTTTTTATGTTGTAGATTGTAATGATCCATGTTTTGGTACACAATTATTTTGCAAGTTCTTGACTTTGCAATATATCCTGGTTTTTGTTGTACATATAAAGCTATGTCCCCTAAAGTGTGACATTTCCCCTTTTTGCAGGTTTGTATTTCCAGTTGAAAGTATAAACTTCAGAGGTCGTTGGGCTTACCAACTGGTGAATTCCAATTTATCGCCGCTTCTGTAATTCACTGCTTAAACCTGATTTTTTAGTTTCCTGTCATGTGAAAAACGACAATGGTTTGCAATGGCTTTAACTTCAGTCTTGGTACTTTCTTTTTACGGAACTCTATTTTATAGTGGAAATAAAGGAAAAAACTCATTGTCTTCCTTGTTGGTCTCCTGGTCTTTGTTCTATACTTCCTCTATCTTGTGCCTAATGTTAGTCAAGACAGTAACTTGTATTCTGTGTTGTAATATTGGAGCTCTTGAGAAAAATGATACTCAGGAACACTTTGTTTGCCGCTTCTTCAACCCCCACTCTTAACTTGGGAGCTGACAGGCATTAAGTTCAACAATGCCCTCGAGGAGATGCATAAAAATGACAAGGTTTTGAATGAGGGAGGAAGCAGCTTGTATCAACGTTAACAGAAAGTAGCAGAAACTAAGCAGTACACTTTTTTTGTGTTAATATTCTGTTGGGCAGAACTTTCAGCAATGTTTGTCACCCAGATGCAATACTAATTTATGGAACGATATGTTCAGGTTTTAGAGCAGCTATATTGTCCAGGTTATATACGCATCATTACAGAAGTTCAAGTTTGTCCATCTAGATTTGTTTGGATCAATTATCAAGTAGTCATTAACTAGTTATGCTCATCTTCATCAAATGTTGGTGGTAGTCTCAGATGATTTCACAAGGATCATAAGCAAGCTCTTCATACCATCGCAACATATCGTTTCCATTTGTCTAGGCATTAGTGTATGGAGTTCCTTGATAGCTTTGCTAGTGAGAGACAATGAATACTTGGTGGGAATAATGGAGAAGCATACAAGATAGGACGAACAACACCTTTATAAAACAAAATATCTTTATATGTTGAAGAAACATACTGAAAAATGATCAATGTTTACAAAAAAATATGATGAAAAGGCCGAAGAGGAATAAGAGAAAATAAGTAATTGATTGCTTTTTGCAAGAAAATATGACGGGAAGACTGGAGAGGATTGAAGAGAAATAAGAGAAGAGAACCCTACAAAGAAGACTGAAGAGCACTCTGGCATAATCAAAATCTTATTTTTGGTTTACAGTTTCAAAAGAGATATTGATAAAATAATTAATAATCTTAAGGAGAGCAAACCAGTCCAAATATATTATTTATTTATTATAAAAAATAGAATAAAATAATTGTTACCAAAAGATAAAAATAGAAAACGTAGCAGTATCATTACAAGTGTGAGGGGAGATTAATATTGAAGAAAACATGAAGAGTGATGTCTGAAATTTTTCCTAAAAATATTAATCATTAGTACAAGCATCACAATTAAAATATATGGAATAACATATATTACTTTAATGTGAAGTAGAAGACAAGGTAATGAACAGTAATATTTCTGTTAAAATTGAAGCAAACTTATATGGCGATTATCGTGAATATCAATCAGATATCCAAGATGAAAGATGGAAACAAGTGAAGAAGAAAGGATCATGTCCTAATTTGCTCTAATTTTTTGTTGATTGTTAAAATTGGACACTCATATACAACACAACTCACTTTTGCATGTAGAAAGATCAAAACTACACCAAACTTGTGTGGTGGATGAAGAACAATCGTGCAATTCATTTTTTTTCCAATGTTATTTCCATTTTTACTTCTTCATTGTGTTTTTTGTTGCCAATTCGTCTATAATTTCAAAATATTATTTGTCTATTTTATTTATGGAGTTTGTATACTCATATGGTGCTGAGTAGCAAAACAGAGAGTTATGTTAAATTATTTGTTCTTAAGCACTTTCATGCATCACATTTAAGAATTTTTTCGATTGCATTTGCAGTCATGGGGCACCATGATCCTACCAACTGTCCTTTACAAATGGACATGAACTTAGTAATACAACAAAGAATGCAAGAGCAAGAATTGTATGTGGTAATTGCATTTCCTCCCTATTCTCAGCAATTTCGATAATATTCAACTGTTGTTATGTTTCCATTGTTTGTTGAGCTAGAGATGGAAATACACCATGTTTAGTTATATCTAAGGGATTATGGAAGGAATATTACGATTAATTTTAATTAGAACAAGCCTACTAAAATGACTAATATGCCTGAATTTTGACTCGCAAACAACATTTATATACTTGTTCATTTGTGACCGAACATAAGAATCTCGTTGTGTTCTCTTTCTGGCAGATATCAGTAGTATGATAAATGTTGCTGCAACAATTTTCCTTGTTTTTTTAAACTACTTTGTTCTTTTTCTCATTTACTTGCTGGCTTTCATTTGGGATAAAGCAGCTTCCATGGCAAGTGGTGTATACCATTTCTACAAGCTCTATTGTTGCAATTTAGCTTGTAAGTGGGTTTGAATATGAGAATCTGATAGCATCAAGACTAGACAACACTTCTTGTCCTAAATAATATTTACTTTGTATTTGTTTTCCAACCTTTATTGACTTTTTGTATATATACATATTGTTTTTAGATAAATATTTTGCCAAGTAGTGCCTGATGATACCTATTAAGCAGAGGCGTATCCAGGATTTTGAAATGATGGGTGCATTATTACAAAAATGTTGATCTAAGATATAAATTTGATCAGTTCCACATTTAGGTTCTTATTACTGAAAATCGTTAAAATTTTAATATTATAGGCCCAAAATTAATTAAAGGGAAAATATACCCCCGAACTTTTGAAAATGGTATGTCAATACCCTCCGTCATACTTTTCGTCCATCAGAGCCCTTGCCGTCCAATAATCAGTGCACATTTGCCCCTCCCACTAACGGAACACTCATTGTGTACACGTGGCGCAATCCTACGTGACAATTCGAGTTGACCAATTTTTTAACCCAAATTTCAAAATCCGCCCATAACCCATATAACCCACCCGATTTACCCACAAATAAACTCTCTAAAATCCTAAAGAAAAATGGAAATCCTTATTGAAATCATCAACAGAACCCTGATACTATCCTTATGAACATTAACATCATTTTAAATCTTCTTCGCATTTTGGTGATCCACATACGACACCGCTGGCAACGGCGGTGGAGGTGGCGGCGGAGGCTGAAACCTACCCCATCCGTTATTACTGTAAGGATGATATAAGGAGGATACTGATTTTGATAGACTACAAATCTAGTACCATAACTGGACTGACTGAAACTAAAATGGTAATTTGAATTGGAAGGAGTCGGGTAGTTGGGTGGGGGAGGAGGGGTTAGTAAAGGATAAGGGTTTCGGGAAGGGGGAGGTGTTGTAGAAGCTGCAGGTAAGGAGTAGGTTGGGTGGGGAGGTGGTGGGGGAAGGGAAGGATAGGAAAGGGCGGAGCAATAGAGGAAGACGACGGAAGCAGCGACGGAGGAGGGTGGTGGAGGTAATGATTTTGATGCCTTTTACCCCATGAAATTCTCATTTTTTTCTTCCTTGCAAGAAGCAGAGGAACAGTAGAAGAAGAATTTTGAAGAAATCAACAGAAGAATTAGAGAAGAAGAATGATGGAAAATGTGGGATCCACGCGGTTAAGGGAAAGTGTTTAGGAAGTTAAGTTGTTGAAAAAATAATTTCAAAAATTAAGTTTTACCAAAACAATCCATTAATTAATAGGAGTATTACGATAAAATTCTTAGTACAATCATATTTTTTAAAACGTGTGTAAAGTTAAACATGAATAAATAAACTTTCGAATTTTTCTTTAGGATTTTAGAGAGTTTATTTGTGGGTAAATCGGGTGGGTTAATTGGGTTGTGGGCGGGTTATTGAAATTTGGGTAAAAAAATTGGTCAACCCAGGTTGTGGCGTAGGATTGCGCCATGTGTACACAATGAGTGTTCCATTAGTGGGAGGGGCAAATGTGCACTGATTATTGGACGACAAGGGCTCTGATGGACGAAAAGTATAACGGAGGGTATTGACATACCATTTTCGAAAGTTTGGGGATATATTTATCCTTTTTCCCTTAATTAAAATGTCAAAAGTGTTACCAATAACCATTTAGAAAGGTGTTATCTAATTTTAAAAAGAAAAATAAAACAAGATAAATATAAAATTCAAATTTATAACCTCACGTAGAGAGGTGCACCAAGTCATCATCACATTATATGATACTCTGATTGTGGTTTTTCAATAGTTTAAAAAAATATAACACTACTATATATGATCTCGAGAGGGGAGCATGAGTTCACGTAAACCCGGTGACCCCCCCTTGGATACGCCTCTGCTCTTAAGGGTGTCTCTATAACTATCCATGACATTTTTTTAGTAGTTAGTTACAGGACGATATGCACTTTGTATCACTTTGCAGGACTATTGGAATATGCTTCTTTCTCATCTCTAGTAGTCTTGATGGGGTGTTCTAGTCATCTGTGGTAGATTATATTTCTTTTTGGAGGTTAGTTGATATAGCAAGTTCACTTTTGGTTGTGTAAAGCAGTGGGCCTGTTGGAGGAGGTTTACTGGATGAGAAGCCTGGTATGGCTTGCTCTGGTTTTGAATTGTTGTTGGTAATAAATAAAATATCAGTTAATCGAATGATACTATGTTGTGAATTGTTATTTGAAACCACACGTTCAGCTTGTCGTATTATTTAGTATTTTTGTCAAGTTAAGCCACGTAAAATGGGATGATACTACGTTGAGTAGATAAGTTTGCGTAATGTTATGCTAATTGATATATGATAATATTTGTGTATGTATTATTCTATGATAGATGAATCTGATCGCTAAGCTATGCCATCCATATATCATGGAGTACAAGGATGCTTGGACCAACAAGGTCGGGCTGGTTTGCTGCTTCTTCTCACCTAAAATTATAAGTTATTCTATTCTCCCATGTAACCCTCTATCAAGGTTTTGCCTTTGAAAGTGTATGTGATTGTTATGATTTCTTCCTATCATTTACCAAACATCTCGGATCCAAGATATAGAAATAAAGAAACTTTTGGTAAGAAGTGTTTTGCTCTTGCAGGTAGCTATCCTGCAGGTAGAACATTACACAACATGAATTGTGCATAATCTCACTAGAGAATGTATATGATTTGAGTAGTTGTGACGATTTTCGAACAACACTAACTTACAAGAAAATTACCTGTGTAGATCCTATTTATTAGTTATGCGGTGACTGAAAAAACAACAAATTCCTCTGGAATGTAAGTTTCATGCATTTTTATTTTAAGTGAATTTTGGTACTGTATATCTTTTTTCCTTTGTGAGAGAATCTATGTACATTTGAATCCCAAGGTAGTCAATTGACTTGTATTATCTGATTTTGGAATTGATGAATTAATTAATGTTAATTGAATCGGAATCGACAAGTACTGCAGTCTTACTCAAACCATTGAAAGGAATGGTCCTTGGGTTGGAGAATCTGGTGTAGCCTTCAACAGTGGGGGTCCTAATTTGTCTAATGCCTTTGTAGAGAGTTTTTGGTAAGATTTCTTGCTTAATTTGATTTATAGTATTAGCTAGCAGTCAAGAACAATTCCGAAGACTCACTGGTGTTGTCTTTGTGCATGTTAGAATGTATGCGTCCACCATTGATCACTAGGTCCTCCGTCAGAATAATAGTGCAGAAAATAAATAACTCAAAGTAAATCAAGCACAATAATATTACATGGAAGACCCCTTGCTCAAGGGAGGTGAAAATCACGACCTGTGCTCACATGATTTTAACCCAAACTTCATTTCACTCAAATGGAGCAAAGTTTCAGATTACAAACTCTTGCAACCTAGGAATTAAAACTCTTTAATCCCTTCCCCCTTACTGCAACAACTCTACTACAAAGGAAACTAAGCAATAACTCTATTGCCTACTAAACCAACTAACTCAAGTTGATCTATACTTCAAGAACCCAACAAGGCTAACTCTAGCCACCAACTCAGATCTCGAAGATAAGAGCTAAGCAAGCAACAACTCTGCTGCACCAACACATCAACTAACTCTAGTTGACACTCCTAGGCAACTCTACCCAAGAGAACATCAAAACAATGATGTAAATAGGCTTGACTAAAACAAAGATGATTCGTCTAACTAACTCTAGCTAATCCAACTCAACCTAAAGACTTAGACAAGCACCGATCTACTATCCTTTATAACTTAGGAGTAGATTTACAATATAAGAGCACAAGACACAAAGCTCAAAATACAACAAAGACGCTTCAGCACTCCATCATGTCCCTTGTTGAATATGAGCAGTGTTTTTCCTTGAAGATGACTTCTTCTTTGTAAGCTTATAAATTTTCAGAATTCAAAACTTTGTTTGTCAAATCTTGAATTTGTCTTTGGAGAAGAGACTATTATAAAATGGATAAAAACCCTTGAGACCAAGCTATGTAGAAGAATACCATACCTTATTGATATGAGGTTGATTAGCTTTTTTTGTTCTTACCAGATTCTAAATAGTACTGTTAGAGAATTTACCACTGTCTATAAGATCCCAAGAAACTTGATCCACCTTCTCGGGGTTGCCAATCTCTATTGTACAGATATATGCGCAAATATGGCTTGGAAAAATCATTCCAAGTTTGTTAATGTTCCAATTCCCGTTGTCGATGAACATCTTGACTTGCAATTTTGAGCTTTTGGGTGAATCTGGGGCTTCAAAGGCTAGAGGGCCCTTACCGGTCTAATTGTCCCACCAAAAAGAGCTAGTACTTGAATTAACCTACCAAATCATATGTTTCTCTACATCTTCTCTAACTTGAAGCATGTGTTTCCAGGCATGAGAATTACCTGAAGCCCATTTTTTACCTACCACATGAGCTCTGATGCAATACTTCTAATTGGCAATTGAGGCCCAAAGAGAAATTGAGATTCTGAACCTCCACCATCTCTTCATTGCTAAAGTATTGCTAAAGTCTTCCATACTTCTGATACCAATACCCCCTCGTCACATGGAGCACATAAATTTAACCAAGAACTCCGAAAGATATTACGACCTTGGCTACTATCCCAATTTTTTTTTAGCTAAATGCTTCTCAATTAACTTAAGAGTACCTTTGAGAGGGGTCAAAGCAGAGAGAGTATAAATAGGAAGTTATTGGAGAACACTCTTGATCAAAACAATCCCCCCCACCCCATAAGAAAGAAGCTTACCATGCCAACCATTAAGCCTTTTGACAACGTTACTAACCATATAATCAAAATATTCTAGCTTCTTTCTACCAACATACAAGGGGCAACCAAGATAAGTAAAAGGAAATTTTTTGTCCATGAAATTAGTACATCTACTTAACCTATTAATCCTTCGAGTTGTAGTTTTAGGAGTAGGAAAAAAGAAGCTTTTATCTCTATTAACTAGATGACCAGAACTTGACTCATATACTTTGATCCGGTTCATGATGAGTCTCATAGAAGGAGTATTTCCACTACTAAAAATAACAATGTCATCAACATAAGCCAAGTGGTTTATATTAGGACAATTAGGAGGCATGGAAAAGGGGATGAACCTATTATGATCGTTCAGATTATTTAAAGATCTAGAGAGGACCTCTGCAGCCAAAATAAAAAGAGAGGGGGAAAGAGGATCACCCTGTCTTAAACCTTGAGAAAAAGAGAAAAAATCATATCTAGCGCCATTAATAACCACATAGTACCAATTTTCAGAGATAAGATTAAATATCATGTTCTTCCATTGTTTAGAGAAGTCAAAGTTAGTCAAAACAGATATCACAAAGTGCCAAGACATTCTGTCATATGCTTTGGACATATCAAGTTTCAAAATAATATTGCCACCGTTGTTAGTCTTAGAAATATTCTGAATAATTTTCTAAGCTAAAAGAACATTCTCTGTGATTAGTCTCTCTTTTACAAAGCCTCTTTGGTTGGGAGAGACTAGAATTTTCAACATAGGATTTAATCTCAAGGAAAATATTTTGGAAACAATTTTGTTAGTAAAGTTTGAAAAACTTATAGACCTAAACTCACCAAAGAAACTAGGGGTGTCAATTTTAGACACTAGGCAAGTGTGCGACAAGTACCTGGTCAGTTTTTTCCCTCTAAAGAAGTCTTGAACATAGGCAATGATATCCTCTTTGATAATATCCCAGAAGCTTTGGAAGCAGGAGAAGATCAACTCTCATCACACCAGAACTGAACTTCAACTCAGGGTACGTAGATATTGCAGAGAAGGTGGCAAGGTTTAAGCAATCACAAGTCGACAAATAACTTGGAGGTCTATAGTACTATAGAATAAAACATCCCCTACGTTGAGATAGTCAAAAGTTATAAATGGGAGAATAGGAAGGGAGGGGAGTTAATGCAGAGGTGACGATGCAAAAAGAAGGAATCATCAGCATTAAAGATTCTCTATGCACCCACAGTGAAGTTCTTAAGAGGAGTCTGGTGGGAAAATTTAATACAGATGCTACTCTGACAGAAATTCGGAGATGGGCTTGTACTGTCTGGAAACAAGTACATGGTTTGAGTGTATATGACATGGGAAACACTTTCGTTCTCTTTGAATTCAATTCCAAACATCTAGCAGAGCAGGTCATGGAAGGGATTTGGGAATGGAAGAAAACCCCAATAGAGCTAACCTGGTGGAACCCCTTAGTTGGTACTATCGAGGATAGGGTCACGTTAAACTCGATTTGGGTCAAGATAATAGGTTTACCACTCCATCTCTGGATGTAAGAGATCTTCAAAGCCATTGGAGATCATTGTGGTGGATGGCTTGAAACAGAGGAGGAGACCACACTTCAAAAGCATCTCAAATAGGCGAGAATCAAAGTGCATGGTGACCAATATAGTATTCCGAGGGAGATCAAAGTCGAATGCGACCGAATTTTTTTCGTGATGCAATTATGGGCTGAGTTGCTGACGAGATCACGTGTCGGAGAGAGGAGAACCCCAGCTTCATTACCCAGAAGGTTACTGGCCATGAACCAATGGGTAAAGAGATACGTACTAACAGAGATCAGTTGAAAGGGACTAGACCACTGCCAGGTACAAAATCACGTGACTTAGCCGAGTCTAGTGGAGTGAAAAAGTAGGCCTCAGATGCTGGGCTAAATTTGTCTGATCCCAAAGAGTTATTGGGCCTTAACCCAAAAGTAATGGATTCTCCTAAGGCTCCTTTTATTACAAATCCACGTGACCAGCACGTGAATTCATTAAAGAGGCTCGAAGATATCAAAATATTAGAGGAGAATTTTATTTCTGCCCTAAAACACTGGGAACTTTCCTCTACAATGGTGGTGAATAAAAGAAGCGTGGAAGAAACACCTGTAGAGGCTTTCTTGCAGTTGCAGTCGAAGGGAAATGACACAAATAGACACATAGAGGGTGAAACCACACAAACAGTGCCCAACCTGCCTATGACAAAAGAAACAGAGTTGCAGATTCAGCAGATACACCAACCAGAACCAGTAGATAAGCAAAATCCAATAGAGCTTGAGGTGGCTGAGACCGAGGTGCCTAGCTAGGTGAATTCAAATATATTAGAGCTGGGTAATACATATGGGGTAGCATTCGAGGGTTTTGAAAGTGAAACTCTAGAACTCCTCATGAGAATTGATGATAAGAAGACAACAATTGATAAAATGAAGCAGGTGAAATGCAACACAACCCTGAAAAGTAGAGGCATTGGTAAAAATGAATTTAAAAACCTGCAATCTATTCTTAACAAGGAGGTGGAAGGGATAAGGAACATGGGGAGAAATCTATACTTAACATTTAAATGAAGGTCAAGATTTTGACATGGAATGTAAGGGGCCTTAACAATGGGTTAACAAAAGACCTGGTTAAGACATGCTTACAAATTTGGAAGGCTGGTGTGGTATGTTTACATGAAACTAAGTTAAAAAAGGGAGTAGAAGCAGTGGCATTTCACTTATGGCCATATAGATGGATGAGGTGTGGTTTCATGGAAGTAGATGGTACTAAATGGGGTATCCTTTTAATGTGGGACAGCAGGGTGTGGAGGGGTACCAAAGTGTAGGAAGGAAACTTCTCAATCACCTATAAATTTGAAGCTTTACAAGACTCTTTTTGCTGGTCCTTTACTGGTGTTTATGCTCCTCACACTAAAAATGAGAAACTGGAATGCTAGGAGGAAATAGCTGCTATGAAGGGTTTGTGTGAAGGGCCATGGGTAACAGGGGGAGCTTTTAACACTGTCAGACATATAGTGGAAAGAAGGGGCTTCTCCAGAACCACTAATATAATGACTGATTTCTCCAAATGGATTGAAGATTTAGAGTTACATGATCCTATCTTGAATGTGGCGAAAATATACTTGGGCCAGGGGAACCAATCAACAGAGTAATGCAAGGTTGGACAGATTTTTATACTCTATGGAGTGGGAGGAAAGCTTTAGGAACATTAGACAAAGCATTTTGCCCAGAATAACCTCTGATCATAGCCCTATTATTTTGGAGTGTGGTGACTGGGACCAAAGGCGATCTTATTTTAAATTTGAGAATTGGTGGGTCAAAGATGAGGGATTTAATGAGATGGTCCAGGAATGGTGGAATGGATTCATAGTTGATGGGTGTTCAGATTATAAACTGGGGATTAAACTGAGTATGCTGAAAAAAAATTTGAAAGATTGGAGCAGGAAAACATTCTCCGAAATGGCCAACAAGAAAAACAGTCTACTTGAAGAACTATCTGAATTGGATAGAAACAATGAAGACAGAGAATTATCCCAAGAGGAAATGATGGTTAGGACAACAATACTTGTGGAACTTGAAGTACTGGCCAAGCATGAAGAAGAGAAATGGATGCAAAAATCTAGAGCACTCTGGCTAAAAGAAGGGGATAAGAACACAAGATTTTTCCAGAGACTGGCAACAACGCACAGAAGGTACAATACAATTGATAGATTGGTGGTAAGGGGAGAGGAAGTACAAAAACCTGAAGAAATAAAAAAAGCTATGGTAGAATTCTACTCTAATTTATTCATAGAACCTGAGCCATGGAGACCTACTTTTGCTTTGACAGGCTGCCCTACAGTCTCTATAGAGGAGAATGATTGGCTCCAGAAACCCTTCACAAAAGCAGAGGTGCTGTAAGTTATCACACAGTGTGATGGAGACAAAGCTCCTGACCCTGATGGTTTCACTGTGAACTTCTTCAAGGCATGCTGGGAAACCTTGAAGGAGGAACTGATGCAGAGTATTCATAATTTCCATCACAAGGGAATCTTTGAAAAATCTCTCAATGCCACTCTTATCGTAATGATCCCAAAGAAAACTGAAGCTGTTGAACTCAATGACTTCAGAACTATAAGCTTGATCGGGGGGGGGGGGGGTTACAAAATCATCTCTAAACTAATAACTGAAAGACTCAAAATAGTTATTGGGAAACTAGTGGATGGTCACCAAATGACATTCTTGAAAGGGAGACAAATACTTGATGCATCTCTGTTGGCCAATGAGCTTGTTGACTCAAGGGTTAAACAGAAGAAACCAGGTATTATATGTAAGCTGGATGTTGAAAAGGCCTATGACCATGTCAATTGGAATTTTCTCCTCAAAATTCTGAAAGACATGGGCTTTGGCAGTAGGTGGATCAAATGGATCAGTTTTGTATCTCTAGCGTGAAGTTCTCCCTTGTAATAAATGGTAACACAGAAGGCTTCTTTCAATCTCATAGGGGTTTTAGGCAAGGAGATCCAATATCACCCTTCCTCTTCTTGTTAGCTATGGAAGTTCTAAATCACCTATTTAGAATAGCAAATGCAAACATATGGGACAAGGCTTCAGTGCTCAGATAGAAAGATGGGAAGACTTGGAAATATCCCATCTATTTTATGCGGATGGCGCCTTATTTTTTTGTGAAGCAGAATCAGATCAGATCAAATCAGGCATCTGAGAGCCATTATAACAATTTTTGAAGGAATTTTCAGGCCTCCATGTCAATTGGCTAAAAAGTCACATCTTTCCAGTCAATCAGGTTGGAAATTTACAGGAGTTGCCTGTCATTCTGGAATGTCATGTAACACCCCGTATGCTAGACTTACCAAATTGCAAATTTTAGAAGTTTCAGGTGCCACCGACGGGCACCACCCACAGACCGTAGGGTGACCCACGGTCCGTTCTGGTGGTCCGTGGATGGCCACCTGCAGCCCTTCCCAGAAGCAGTCCAAAAATTCGGCTAAGGGTCCACCCATGCCAGGACCTACGAAACGTAGGTCAGACCCTCAACTTTTAGCTCCCAGTCGCGAACGACGACCGACCAGCACGGACCGTCGGTCCACTCACGGTCCGTTGGTGACACCGACAACTTTTAAGACAGGGGTCGTTTGGTCTTTTCCTTATGCATTGAACCCCTAAATTACGTCGTTTAACCCCTAAACTACGTAGTTTTGATCAATTTAAGCCTAATAACTTAATTAGAATCTACCGTAAGAAAATAATTCACCAAAAAATTAGAAAACTTAGAACGCAGAAGGAGAAAGAGTCGACCAATCCCTCTCCTAGAACGCAACAGGTTTTCATCAGTTTCAGCTCTGAAATTGAAAGATTTCTCCGTGAAATTCGTCACCAGGTATGTGGGATTTCACTAGTGGGTTCCTTTCGTCCATTAGGTCCCTAGATTTCAGTCAGAATCTTGATTCCATTGATATGATCTAGACCTAGGGTTCCTTGAATGTTAGAAATTGTTGGGTTTTAGCTGCTAGAATGATCCAAATCAGATTATCATGTTGTTGCTTCAGTTCTTGCGTGAAATTTAGAACCCTAGTTGTGTAGATTCATTTAGTTCATGAATTACACATGCTAGGTCAGTTTATTCAGTTATACATGCTCCAATTACGAATGTTTCATTATCAGTACATTAATGTTGCTTTTTCAGTTAGCATGTCAGTACTTTGAGCTATCAAGTATTAAAGAAATTCAGGCATAATGTGTTATTTATATAATCAGTTGGCAGTAGACTTAATACCGAGTTGGACTAGGGTCAGTCACCCTCATAGTCCCAGAACTACGTGCCCCCGTAGGCTTATAAGTCCCCTCTGTGGGCATTATATTTTAGTGATCACGCCAGCCATGCCTCTATACCTCTGGCAGGGTATATTGGATCCTCTCGATGGGGAGTATACATCGGACTCCACATTTAGCTCATGTGGTTTTATGTCGGTTATTAGTAGCTCCCACAGTCAGATTCTAGTGTGGTGACAAGGTTATCAGATACATTTCAGTATTCAGTTTCAGCATGTTATAAAACTTGGTCATTGCATTCAGTTAGCTTATGTTCAGTATTTCCAGTATAGTAACATGGTTATCTTACATCATTGCTCAGTTATATGCTTTGTTCAGTTATGTTTAGTGTTCAGCTTTATTCTATCCTCCATGCTCAGTACCTTTCAAGTACTGACGCATACTCTGCGCTACAACTTCTCGTGTTGTAGGTTCAGGTCCTCAGCATTCAGATCACGTATAGATCGGTTCCCGATCTCCAGTTCAGCAGCATCAGTGGTGAGTCCTCATTCTTCAAGGACGATTGACATAATTATCCTTCTACTTTCAGTCTTTATTTTCATTTTTTGCTAGATTTAGTTGGGGCATGTCCCAGCATTTCTAGTCAGTTAGAGGATTTATTTCAGACATAGTTAGATTCAGTTTTATCTTGGACCTTGATATTTCATTTGTCGTTAAACTCTCAGATTATATATTCAGACTTAGAATGGGTATCCCCCATCACTTTCAGTTTATCTCATGTTTAAGCTTCCGCACAAAATGATCTCATTTCAGTTATCATAGTATGCTTATGTTATGCCAACAGGGTTAGCTTGGGGTCACTCGTGATCCTTGGTCCCGTGTTCGCATTCTGGGGGTAGCTCGGGGAGTGACAAACTTGGTATCAGAACATTAGGTTTAAGAGTCCTAGGATGTCTGAAAGCCGCACTAAGTAGAGTCTTTTTTATGGGTGTGAAGTGCACCACATCTAATGAGAGGGAAGCTATGAAGTGTTTTAGGAAAGCCTCATTTTCTTGATATTCTTATCGGGCGTTGGTATGATCTCTGTCTAACTCATTGTTATGCATTTCAGATCATGCCTCCTCATAGAGCTTACGGAAGGAATTCCCGCAACACTAATACAACTCCTCCAGACCCAGATCAGAAAGTTTCAAATGTAGAGTTTTGAAACACTATCCAACTTTTGGCTCAGAGTGTGACTAACCAGAACAATCAGCCGGTTCCAGCTCCTACAAATGCTAATGTTGGGTCATCTGCAGCTAGAGTTCGGGATTTTGTTAGGATGAATCTGCCTGAGGTTTTGGGGTCGCAAGTTGGTGAAGATCCCCAAAACTTCATAGATGAGGTCAAGAAGATCTTTGGAGTGATGCAAATGACTAGTAATGATAGGGTTGACTTGGCATCTTACCAGCTTAAGGATGTGGCTCACATTTGGTTTACTCAGTGGAAGGAAAACAGGGGTACGGATGTGGCTCCTATCACTTGGGAGTGTTTCAGTGAGACTTTTCTGGACAGGTTCTTCCCACGAGAGTTGAAGGAGGAGAAAGCTCAGGAGTTCATGAACTTGAGGCAGGGGCTAATCTTTCCTTTGTAACTCCTTATATAGCAGTCAAATTCGATGTTAGGCCAGAAACTCTCTCTGAACCCTTCTCAGTCTCTACTCCAGTCGGTGACCCAGTTATAGAGAGACGGGTATGCAGAAATTACCCTATCACAGTCTCTCCGAAAGTCACCTCAACAGATCTTTTTGAGTTAGAAATGGTAGACTTCGATATCATTCTAGGCATGGATTGGTTACATTCGTGTTATGCCTCATTTGATTGTAGAACTAGGATCGTTCGTTTTGAGTTTCCAGACGAACCAATCTTAGAATGGAAGGGTAGTAGCCTAGCGCCTTTGGGTCGATTCATTTCTTACCTTAAGGCCTGAAAGATGATTTCCAAGGGGTATATCTATCATCTATTTTGGGTTAAGGATTCAACCTCCGAAGCCCCAACTCTTGAGTTAGTTCCAGTAGTTAATGAGTTCCCAGAAGTGTTTCCAGAAGATCTTCCCAGAGTTCCTCCCGAAAGGGAAATCGACTTTGGAATTGATCTCCTTCCAGATACCCAGCCTATTTATATTCCTCCTTACAGAATGGCTCCAACTGAGCTTAAGGAATTGAAAGAGCAGTTGAAAGACCTTCTAGATAAGGGCTTCATCAGACCTAGTATTTCCCCGTGGGGTGCACCAGTTTGTGAAAAAGAAATATGGTTCTCTGAATGTGCATTGACTATCGATAGTTGAACAAAGTCACAATCAAGAATAAGTATCCCATCCCCAGGATTGATGATTTGTTTGACCAATTTCAGGGTGCTAGTCATTTTTCGAAGATAGACCTCAGATCCGGTTATCATCAGCTCAGAGTCAGAGATAGTGACATCCTAAAAACAACCTTCAGAAATCGGTATGGTCATTATGAATTTATAGTTATGTCATTTGGACTAACCAATGCTCCTTCAACTTTCATGGATTTGATGAACATGGTGTTCAAGCAGTATTTGGACTTGTTCATTATCGTCTTTATTGATGATATCCTCATTTACTCTAGGAATGAGGAAGAACATGCGACTCATTTGAGAGTTGTTCTGCAAACTCTCAAAGATCGCCAGCTGTTTGCTAAGTTTAGCAAATGTGAGTTTTGGTTGCAATCAGTTGCTTTCCTTGGGCATATAGTATCTAGCGAAGGGATCCGAGTGGATTCTCAGAAAATAGAAGCAGTGAAACAATGGCCCAGACCTATCTCTCCTATAGATATCAGAAGTTTCTTGGGTTCGGTTGGTTATTACAGAAGGTTCATGGAAGGATTTTCATCCATCGCTTCTCCATTAATTAAGTTGACTCAAAAAAAGGTTAAGTTTCAGTGGTCAGATGAGTGTGAAAAGATCTTCGCAGAACTGAAAACTAGGTTGACTACAGCTCTGGTTTTGACTCTACCAGAGGGTTCAAACGGTTATGTTATCTATTGTGATGCTTCCAGAGTTGGCCTAGGTTGTGTGTTGATGTAGCGAGGTAAGGTTATAGCATATTCTTCTAGACAGCTTAAGGTGCATGAGAAGAATTATCCGACTCATTACCTTGAGCTTGCAGCCGTAGTATTTTCCCTAATTATTTGGAGACACTACTTATATGGTGTTCACGTAGATGTGTTCACAGACCATAAAAGACTTCAGTATGTGTTCACCCAGAAAGAGTTGAATCTTCGCCAGAGAATATGGCTTGAATTCCTCAAGGACTATGACATGAATGTGCTTTACCATCCTGGTAAGGCCAATGTAGTAGCAGATGCTCTTAGCAGACTATCTATGAGTAGTGTAGCACATGTTGAGGAAGAAAGAAAAGAACTAGCAAAGGCTGTTCACAGACTGGCTCGCTTGGGAGTTCGCCTTATGAGCATATCAGATGATGGTGTAACAGTTCAGAATGGGTCAGAATCTTCATTGGTAGCGGAGGTTAAGGAAAAGCAAGACAATGATCCGATATTGCTTCAACTAAAGGGTGTAGTTCATCAGCAGAGAGTGGAGGTTTTCTCCCAAGAGGGAGATGGTGTGCTTCGCTATCAGGGTCGATTATGTGTTCCTAAGGTGGGTGAGTTGAGACAACAGATTATTGGAGAAGCCCATATCTCCAGATATTCAATCCATCCAGGCGCCACTAAGATGTACTGTCTGCGAGAAGTCTTTTGGTGGAATGTCATGAAAAGGGATATAACAGATTTTGTGTCTAAGTGCCCAAATTACCAGCAAGTGAAGGTAGAACATCAGAAACCAGGGGGTATGACTCAAGAGATCAACATTCCTACTTGGAAGTGGGAAGTGATCAACATGGACTTCATTACAGGTTTGCCTCGTACTCGTAGACAACATGACTCCATTTGGGTGATAGTAGACAGAGTTACTCTGCGCACTTTTTGGCTTTAAAGACTACAAACTCGGACTACGCCAAGCTTTACATTAATGAGATAGTCAGGTTGCATGGGGTTCCCTTGTCTATCATCTCAGATAGAGGTCCTCAGCTTACTTCTCATTTCTGGAAGTCATTTCAAAAAGGTCTTGGTACTCAGGTTAATCTTAGCACAGCGTTTCATCCGCAGACGGATGGTCAGGCAGAGCATACCATTTAGACCTTAGAGGACATGTTGAGAGCTTGTGTGATCGACTTCAAGGGTAGTTGGGATGATCACCTTCCTCTTATAGAGTTCCCCTACAATAATAGCTACCATTCCAGCATTCAGATGGCCCCTTTTGAGGCATTATATGGGCGTAGATGCAGATCTCCAGTTGGTTGGTTTGAAGTAGGTGAAAGAGCCTTGATTGGGCCATATTCGGTTCACGATGCTATGCAAAAAGTACAGCTCATCAGAGATAGACTTAAAACAGCCCAGAGTCGCCAGAAGTCCAATGCATATGTAAGAAGAAGCGACTTGGAGTTCCAAGTTGATGATTGGGTTTTCCTGAAAGTGTCACCTATGAAGGGGGTGATGAGGTTTGGAAAGAAAGGGAAGCTCAGCCCTAGATATGTAGGCCCTTACAAGATCTTGAAAAGAGTTGGTAAAGTGGCTTATGAGTTAGAGTTACCAGCAGAACTAACAGTAGTTCCTCCGGTATTTAACGTTTCATTGTTGAAGAAGTGTGTGTGTGATCCAACATCCATAGTACCTTTAGAGAGTGTGGCTATGAATGATAGTCTCACTTATGAGGATATGCCAGTTGAGATTCTTGATCGTCAGGTTAGAAGGTTGAGAAACAAGGAAGTCGCTTCAGTTAAGGTTTTGTGGAGGAGTCAGTATGTAGAGGGAGCTACTTGGGAAGCAGAAGCAGCCATGAAGGCCAAGTACCCTCTTCTCTTTCCTTTCGATTCCACTCTAGCTTGAGGTAATAGTTCCTCTCCATTCTTCCAGTTACTCATGCGTAAATTCAGTCTTAGTAGTTTGTTCCTTCGGTTAGTCTTGCATTTTCAGTGTATTTTCATGTTTTTGGAACTCAGTTCAGTCAGATTTCAGTTTCGAGTATTTAGTGGTAGGGTTTGCAGCTCTTTCCCTACTTATTCAACTAGTTTAGTCTTCATTCGAGGACGAATATTCCAAAGGGGGAGATAATGTAACACCCCGTATGCTAGAACTACCAAATTGCAGATTTCAGAAGTTTCAGGTGCCACCGACGGGCACCACCCACGGTCCGTGGATGGCCACCTGCAGCACTCCCCAGAAGTAGTCCAAAAATCCAGCTAAGGGTCCACCCACGCCAGGACCTATGGACCGTAGGTCCGACCACGTTCCGTGGTCCAGGACCGTAGGTCAGACCCTAAACTTTCAGCTCCCAGTCGTGAACGACGGCCGACCATCACGAACCATCGGTACGGTCCATTGGTGATGCCGACAACTTTTAAGTCAGGGG
This sequence comes from Solanum etuberosum, assembly GCA_029582245.1. Taxonomy (NCBI): domain Eukaryota; kingdom Viridiplantae; phylum Streptophyta; class Magnoliopsida; order Solanales; family Solanaceae; genus Solanum; species Solanum etuberosum. Next base: position 26,071 of record JAJONR010003847.1, read on the forward strand.
TCGTTTGGTCTTTCCCTATGCGTTGGACCCCTAAACTACATCGTTTAACCCTTAAACTACGTAGTTTTGATCAGTTTATGCCTAGTAATTTAATTAGAATCTACCCTAAGCAAATCATTCACCAAAAATTTAGAAAACATAGAACGCAGAAGGAGAAAGAGTCGACCAACCCCTCTCCTAGAATGCAACATGTTTTCATCAGTTTCAGCTCCAAAATCAAAAGATTTCTCCATGAAATTCATCACCAGGTATGTGGGATTTCACTAGTGGATTCCTTTCACCCATTAGGTCCCTAGATTTCTGTCAGAATCTTGATTCCCTTGATATTATCTAGACCTAGGGTTTCTTGAATGTTAGAAATTGTTGGGTTTTAGCTTCTAGAATGATCCAAATCAGATTATCATGTTGTTGCTTTAGTTCTTGCATGAAATTCAGAACCCTAGTTGTGTAGATTGGTTTAGTTCATGAATTACACATGCTAGGTCAGTTTATTCAGTTATACATGCTCCAATTACGAATGTTTCATTATCAGTACATTAATGTTGTATTTTCAGTTAGCATGTCAATACTTTGAGCTATCCAGTATTACAGAAATTCAGGCATAATATGTTATTTACATAATCAATTGGGAGTAGACTTAATACCAAGTTGGACTAGGGTCAGTCACCCTCTTAGTCCTAGAACTACGTGCCCCCATAGGTTTATAAGTCCCCTCTATGGGCATTACATTTTAGTGATCACGCCAGTCATGCCTCTATACCTCTGGCAGGGTATATTGGGTCCTCTCGATGGGGAGTATACATCGGACTCCACATTTAGCTCATGTGGTTTTATGTCGGTTAGTAGTAGCTCCCACAGTCAGATACAGTTCAGTATTCAGTTTCAACATGTTATAAAACTTGGTCATTGCATTCAGTTAGTTCATGTTCAGTATTTCCAGTATAGTATCATGCTTATCTTACATCATTGCTCAGTAATATGCTTTTTTCAGTTATGTATATTGTTCAGCTTTATTCTATCCTACATGCTCAATTCTTTTCAAGTACTGACGCATACTCTGCGCTCTATCTTCTCGTGATGTAGGTTCAGGTCCTTAGCATTCAGATCACGCATAGATCAGTTTCCGATCTCCAGTTCAGCAGCATCAGTGGTGAGTCCTCATTCTTCGAGGACGATTGACATGATTATCCTTCTACTTTCAGTCTTTAGTTTCAGTTTTTGCTAGATTTAGCTGGGCCATGTCCCAGCATTTCTAGTCAGTTTGAGGCTTTATTTCAGACATAGTTAGATTCAGTTTTAGCTTGGACCTTGATATTTCATTTGTCGTTAAACTCTCAGATTATATATTTAGATTTAGAATGGGTATCCCCCATCACTTTCAGTTTATCTCATGTTTAAGCTTCTGCACAGAATGATCTCATTTCAGTTATCATAGTATGCTTATGTTATGCCAGTAGGATTAGCTTGGGGTCACTCGTGATTCTAGGTCCCGTGTCCACGTCCTGGGGTAGCTCGGGGCGTGACATGCCATGTGACTCTTTACCAACTAAATATCTGAGACTGCCAATAGGTGCTAAAAATAAAGAATTAGAAGTATGGAGTGGGGTGATGGAAAGATGTGAGAAGAAATTTTCCAGGTGGAAAAGTCAATACCTCTCTTTAGGGGGCAGATTGACTCTTATCAAGTTAGTACTTGATGGTCTCCCAACTTACATGATGAGCCTTTTTCCTTTACCAAAACGCATTGAAAAAAGATTCAACAGGGCGAGAAGATCCTTTCTATGGCAAGGGAACAAGGAGAAGAGAGGTTACAATTTTGTGAAATGGGATGTACTGACCCTTAACAATCAGCAGCGGGGTCTTAGTTTGAAGAATCTCAGCAAACAAAATGTTTCTCTTTTACAAAAATGTTTCTGGAGGTTTTGTTCAGAAGAAGGAACTATCTGGAGAAGATTTATAGTAGGAAAGTATGGTTTACTCACTCAATGGACAACTGAGGAAGTTGTGGGCACCATAGGGTGTAGTGTATGGAAAACCATTAGAAGCCTATGGCCCCATTTCAACAAAAATATCTCAATCACTGTTGGTACTGGATTAAAAATAGACTTCTGGAATGAGGTGTGGATTGGAGAAGACAGTCTTTGAGATGCCTTCCCGCATATTTATACCTTAAGTTCGCAGAGGAATGCCATGGTATCCCAAGTTTGGAGTCAACAGGGTTGGGACCTCTTATTTAGAAAAGCAATGAATGACTGGGAAATAGGAGATGTAGCCAACCTATTGGGAGTTCTAAATCCTCATCCAACTCTATCTATGAGACATGATAGACCTAGATGGAAACTACACAGTAAGGGGGTGTTCATAGTGAAATCAAGCTATTGGGAGCTTAACACTCTGCAGACAGAGCAAGAAACATGGCCCTGGAAGCTAGTTTGGAAGATCAAATGCCCTTCAAAGGTAGCTTGTTTTAGCTGGTTGGTATGCAGAAAGGCTTGCCTAACTCATGAGGCTTTACAAAAAAGAGGCTGACAATTTTGCTGAAGATGTGTCATGTGTGAGCAGGAAGTAGAAGTTAATGATCATCTATTCCTTCATGGTAAGGCAGCTATGAGCCTATGGAACATGTTTTTTTGTATGTTAGGAGTCAAGTGGGTGATGGCCAGTACAACAAAGGAACTCCTAAACAATTGGAAAGGTATTGGTAACAGAGGAAGAAAAGAGCACCGGTGGAGAACTATCCCAGCATGCATATGGTGGACTCTTTGAAAAGAAAGGAATTCAAGGTGTTTTGATGGACAAAAGACTAATCTACAGAAGATTAGAATGAACTGTATAAGCCTTTTGTTTTTTTGGTGTAAAAAAAATATGATAGGGGAGATAGTAGATTTAGTAGATTTTACAGGAAACTTATAAAGAATACCCATCGGATGTGGGATGTAAGTTTCCAATTCATCATTTTTTGGATGATGAAATTTTTGGTGTGAATATAAAGTTGCCCTTTTATAAAAAAAATGTTCCATTATATCCATCTGGCCATGCAACACTTAAATCACTAATTAGACTGAAAACAACCTCTTTAATTTCTTTTTCATCAGGCATAATACACAATCTATTATTATCTTCCAAAGTCATCAAGTTAGGAATGCATTGAAGAGTATCAGAATCAAGAGAAGATTGAGGACGATTAAAAAAGGTCTGAAAATATTTAACTGCTGCCTTGGAGATTTTTTCATCTTCGCTGATCCATTTTCCTCTTTTGTTCTTGATTCTAGATAGATTCATCTTTTTTCTCTTTTCCCTTATCATGTAATGTGAGTAGTTAGAGTTTTTATCACCTTCTTCAAACCATTTGCATTGAGATTTTTGAAGAAGTATGGATTCTTGCAATTTCATCCAGTGAATATACTCAGCATGTGTTTTATTTACGTCTTACCTGCTTTGTTCAGTATTCACTTGAATATCAATTTCTTCTAAAGTTTGAAGCTTTATTTCCCACTTAGTGGTATTCTGATGAACATCACCTATTTGTTTCCTCGACCATAAACTCAATTTTTTCTCAGTATCTTCATCTTTGATTGTAAAATCCACATGGGGTATCATATTCTAATTGAGGTTATATTCAACCCTTATGAAATTAATTTTTTCTATCATTAAAAGTGAAACTCAAGAAATTTATTTTTTCCCATGATTTCTCATGTTCAATTTGCCTTTTGAATGATTACAAGGAAAGGCAGTTATCAATTTTTATTACATTGGAAGTTGTGCCATGAAAAAAAGTTAAACGTATTGGAGCTTGATGAAATTAAAATTGAATGACATTCATAGCTTCTATATAAAAATGTCAGAGTTTTATATTGGAAAGCATATTCTACACTTGAGTACAACAGTATAAACGGACCATGTGTGATCATTGGTTACAAAAGTTGTAACCAAAATGTTCTTGGGTGATCATATCGAGTCGATTTTAAATCACAACCGTCACAATAAGTAGGAACGCACAACTGGTAGAAGCATATTTGTGCAGAAGGCAAGTGTTGACAAGACTCCGAGGTTCTAGAGATGCAAAGTCTAGAATCTAAACAGCGAAAACTCTCTTGAGGTAGATACCTTATTGAAGTCCAGAAGAAAAGAAGCGCCTTTTTCTTCTCAGCAGGCATACACTCAACTATCTGCACGCAAAGAAAAAAAGAAAATAAATATGTGTTAGAAAGAGCGGGTTAAAGTGTGAAGTTTAAATACTGTGATGATATATGACTACCTTCCAAAACCAGGATATTTGATGATTATTTTCTTCGTATCCATTGTAATCTGTATGTGCTTTCCAATCTTCGATAGAAATAGTAGTTTCACTCCCATCAAGAATTTTGTCAAGATCTTCAAGATATAAACTCCGAAACAAGGATGTCTTGATACTTGAGGTAGTTATATAAGAAAAACCTTGAGAAAATTGAGCTATCTGTGAAGCAATTGATCTGACAAAATGATGTTAAATAAGGAGATTAACATACTTTTTTCTATTCTTACTGTTCACAACAATATCTTTCCCATTGGGACAAATCTCGACTGTTTTTATGGATCCCAACTTCAACATCAGAAGCGAAGGTCAAGCTAAGTATATCTTGATCCAGTCTCAGGATCCATCTCGAGTATCTGATTGCACCTACTGTATAAGGTGGGATCTGCATCCCAAATATCTTCCAATGAAATTCCCTCTCCAACCAATTGCAAGAAGAATACATGATCAAATACAACTCCGATTTGGATTTTATGCATTAATGCCAATGCAATCATTCTACCACAAAAGGTGAAATACTCGAGGTGTAATGGATCCACCTTAGATGCTGCAACCAAAAATATATATTAATGACTAAAGTTAATACTTTTTAGATGCAAATTTTTCCATAAAGGCGATAAAAGTTTACCTGAATTTGGGAAAAAACTTCTTCGATCATTGGGACAAGCAACAAAGAGAGATTTGTGAGGATTGAACATCTCTCGACATACCAAGAAGAACCACTCTCTCAACACTTCAGGCCCAGTAGCTTCTTCATGTTTGAATTACAATAATAGATCACATCGCAACAATGCAGGATCCTTATCAACAATATATTCAAAAGATACCTCCAACAACTCGGACCTATCGATGAGCATCTCATATGGCTCCTCCTTGTTTCCACCTCTAGTTTCTTCAAGCATCCTCATTGTGAAATGTCTTCGTCCTTTGAAATTGGTTACCTCCTTGTGCTCAATGATCCACCGATAATCATCAAAACTCTCTGCATATATCCTGATTAGAAAGCATAGTGAAAGTTTTCGTTGACTCAACTTCTGCCAAAAGACATCCGAGTTGTTAAAAAACTTAGAAATGTTATTTAAATCTTTCAATATTACAAGATACTGAGACCACCACGATACGATAAGCCTACCTTCATTGATTAATCTCAGCTTATCTTCCAATTTCCTTAAGCATCGCTCTGTTTTATCTAGCAAATCATATAAAATGATATGCAAGTCAGACAAAATATGATGCAAACTTTCAATGTACTCTCCGTCATACACTACTTCACCACTTTTAGAGTCGAAAGGTCTTTGCAACAATGCCCTCCCAAGCACATATACTCAGTAAAATCATTCACAATGCTCATCCGTGGTAACACCGTAGACTCAACTGATCGCATACTCAATTCTAACCCGCGGGATAAATCAACAACTACATCCTCACGAACAAACATAAAAGCATCATTCAATGCTAACAATTCATTAGCAACATTCTTCTTACACCTTGCAATCCTAACAGCCTCTACTATTATCCTTATACTACTCCGACAAAAGCTATACAAGGGATCCTTAAGCCCAACAACTCTTCTCAGTAGCTTACAGAATACTAATATCAATCAAGCACATTCGCTGTATCTATTCATATGCAAATCAGTACTCATCAATGAATCGATGAATCTATGAATGGATTCATCAGCAACATATTTCTTAGCTTTATCTAGAGATAGATAAAGCATTACTAAAGCTGCAGGCACCGATGAAGAGATAAGTATTTGAAAATGTTGAGAGGATTCTTCATTAATATTATGCATTGGAGTCATCACAAGACACTTCTTCAACATCCTTATGATGTGATGCCCGCGTTTAAGAGCTGAAGGATCATTGCTTCTCAAAATATCGAAGACTAGTGAAACTAAGTCATCGGTGAGCTGCCAAGCCTGAGGATTATTCGTGCTCAATAGTTGACCATTTACAAGCTGTATAGTTGTATCGCTTAGAATCCCACAATCTTCCAATGTTTGGTTTGACCAATTACAGCTCATCATCAACCCCAACCGCGATTTTCAGAAGTTTACAAAACACTGATACTAAAAGAACACATACTTCCGAAGCATCTCCAGTCAATGTACTAAATGAATTGATAAATTTACGAATAAATTTTTTAGCAATTGAATTTTAGCCATATCCTTAGACATTTAAAGCATTACCAAATCTGCAAGAGAAGACGAGGAAATGAACAATTGTATATGGAAAAATGTTATGGTGTGAGAGGCATAGATATGAGTTGGTATATGAGGGATTATTTTTGAATAAAAAATGTGTGGGTCCTACCTCATTCATTGTCTCTCTCCTACCTTTTATCCCTTTCTTTCCTTACACGTTTTATTTTTGTACTTATCTGTATAATTTTCTGATCAATTTTTTCTATTGTAAATTTTATTTACCCAATTCTTTCTATTATTTATAATATATTTATCTTCTCATTCTGATAATTGATAGGTATTTTTAAAAAGTTAAAAATAATTTATCAAGAATATGAGATGAAAAATGAAAGAGAAAATTACATGATGGATAAAATTTTCACTTACGACATAAAAGCTTAGATAGTCGATCAACTAAGCTACTATTAAAATTCTCCATTGGTACATGTATATACGTTTAATTGGTTATTTTTAGTACTAATAAAATTAATTTTTTATCAATATTTATAATATTATAAATAAAAAATAAAATCTTATTTTTCAATTTTCTCATTTTTTGAGTTTGATTAAATTTAACTTTTATGAAATTTGATGTAAATGCTACACTATATCATATAATTAGATCGAATCTAGTTTATGATGAGTAATCATATAAAAAAATATTAACCATAATGCAAAATTTTTTATATACAAATATTTAATATAATCTACTTTGTTATAATATAAAAATTGATTGATTAACCAAATATTTATACTTTATTAATATAAAATGATAAACCATTTAATTTTCTAAGTGAAATATCGATCAATCAAACATATATGCATGTATCAAATGAGAGATTTTAATAGTTTAGTTGATTGACTACCTATACGTTTATCTCGTGCGTAAAATTTTTACAATCCACTAATAATTTCCTCCTTTATTTTTCCTTCTCATATTTTTAATATAATAAAAAAAATTAAAAATAATATATGTGTCAATTATCAAATAAAATAAATAAATATGTAAATGATAAAAGCTACTCTATTCGATAAATAGAAAAGATTGATGGGAAAGAAAGTGAAAAAAGAGGGCTAGGGGTAAAAGGTAGGAGAGAGACAATGAATAAGGTAGGACCTACAATATTTTTATTAAAAAATAATTCCTCATACACCAACTCATTTCTCTGCCTCTCACACCATAAATTTTTCATTGTATATGGTTACATGCTTGGTCAGTACTTTTCTTTAGAATCATATATGTAAACTCTCTCACTAATATTATCATATCCTTCAAATCCGAAGCACTACAAACATAATCACATTTCAAAATCGTGGAGATTTTTTAAATTATATCATTTATTAATTTCTATATCTGATGAAATGTGCTTGGCATTTTACCAACTAAATGCATAGTTGCATCATTCTCAACGCCGTAAAATGTCAATGTCTCCAACTGACAGGAGAGTTGTCTTCCAACTGACAGGAGAGTTGTTTTCATTACACCATTTTTCAACAACTCTCCTGTCAGTTGGAGACATTGGCATTTTACGGAGTTGAGAATGATGCAACTATGTATTTAGTTGGTAAAATGCCAAGCACATTTCATCTGCAGACATAGAAACTAATAAATGATACAATTTTAAAAATTTCTGCGATTTTGAAATGTGATTATGTTTGTAGTGCTTCGGATTTGAAGGGTATGATAATGCTAGTGAGAGAGTTTACATATATCATTCTAAAGGAAGTACTGATGAAGCATGTAACCATACACAATGAAAAAAATTATGGTGTGAGAGGCATAGAAATGAGTTGGTGTATGAAGGATTATTTTTTAATAAAAAATTTGTGGGTCCTACCTTATTCATTGTCTCTCTCCTACCTTTTACCCCTAGCCCTCTTTTTTTACTTTCTTTCCCATCAATCTTTTCTATTTCTCATTTTTCTAAGTTTTCTAAGTTTCTGCTTTGGGTAAAGAACGAACAAATAACAAAATTGGAGTTTGATCAGTTCTCTTTCATTTTCCGGTGTTACTGCGGTGGTTGTTATCACCGTCGGTCATATTGGAAAAGTGAAGTGAAATGGTGTAATGAAAATGGTGGTGTGGTTTAGTTTAAAACTTAAGAAATCTATTTATAGGAAAAAAATGAGAAATTTGTCAAAAGATAATTAATGTATAGACAACAAATTGTGAATAATTTTTTTTTTCTTTAGATTTTTCTCAAAATAGTCAAAATGTTATTTATTAGATTTTCCCCTAAAATTAATGGTCTTATTATTTCTTTTACTAAGTTCTTTTTTGGGGATATTTTATTTAATGATGAGTTTATCTTAATGAGAAACATGTATTAGTCATTATAGTGGTTAAACTAATTTTTTAATCATCAAAGTAGTCAAATTAGTATATTTATTAATGGTATACATCATTAAATTTTGTTATTTGTATATGATATAATGTGATAAGTACATATTACTTGAAAATAAATGAATAATTGACTAATATAATTGTTAGAGCTTATTGTTTAAAAGTGAATCAATTACTTTATAAATAGTGAACATGATGAGCAAATTACTTGGGTAAAGGGTTCGAAATATATTCGAACTTTGACCGAAAATGTTGTAACAATCCCAAATTTTGGGCATGACCTATTACCCCCTGCACTATTTAATAGTGTATTTTAAAGATATATAGGTGCCCGCGTGGACATCATAAATATTGTATTATTATAAATAGTAACTTGTCCACCTGGGCACTTATATATATTTAAAATACACTATTAAATAGTGCAGGGGAGTAATAGGTCCTGCCCAAAGTTTGAGATTGTTACAACAATTTCGGTCAAAGTTCAGATATATTTCAGATCTTTTTCCCAAATTACTTTTTTTTGTAGTTAAAGGTATATATTTGTATGTTCAAAAATCTTTGGTATGTTTGATTGAGAATTTTTAGTTGTCTATTGAAGATTAAAAGGAATAATAATCAACAACAACAACAACAACAACAACTACAACAACAACAACAACAACAACAACAACAACAACAACTACAACAACAACAACAACAAAAACAACAACAATAATAATACTAATAATAATAATATGTTATACTATCTACTCAAAGTAGGGTGGTAGGGTGTCCAATGGGTTGTCCAATTTTTTGGTTTTCGATAGCCAACAACATTAAATTATTGTTATTAGGAATGATCATGTGTCACGCCCCGAGGCTACCTCCTAGACGTAACACGGGACCTAGTGTCACGCTCTGAGGCTAGCCCCTTGATATAACACGGGACCTAGGATCACGAGTGACCCCAAGCTAACCCTGAATCTGGCATATCATGAACATACAAAAAATAGCTAAGTAAAATGAACTAAGCGGAAATTGAATCAACTAATATCTGAAGAGGAACAAGCCCAACTAGTCCGAATAATAATATAACATAGCATAAGGATTTTATTGGAGACTGAAATAACCACTTAACAACTCAATCTGAATCGACTACTATGTCCAAAAAGCCTCTACTGAATTGAGTTGCTGAGACATGCCCCCAGCTAAATCTAACAAAACTGAAACTAAAAATAATGACTAAAATGAAAGCATGTCTATTGTCCTCGGAATATGAGGACTCACCACTGAAGCTGCTGAATGCTGACTGAGAGTCGATCTAAATATGATTTGGATGCTGAGTACCTGAACTCACATCATGAAACGATGTAGCGCAAAGTATGCGTCAGTAGTTGGAATGTACTGAGCATGCAAGATATAGATACTAAGCTGAATAAAAGATATATAAGTTGAACAATACATAACTGAGCAATGACGTAATCTGAGAAAAGATATAGATATGTACTAAAGTGTAACTGAAAAGAACTAGTTGAATGGAATGACCAAGTACTAATCATGAATGTATATGCTGAACTGAATACTAAAATATATATACTGAAAGTCTGGTCAATGCACTAAGAGTCTGACTGTGGGAGCTACTATTAACCGACATAAACCATATGAGCTAAACGTGGAGTCTGATGTATATGCCCCATCAAGAGGACCCAATATACCTTGTCAAGGGTATAAAGGCATGACTGTGGCATGATCACTAATACTGATGCCCAACAGAGGGGACTTAAAATCCTATGTGGGCACGTAGTTCTGGGACTATGAGGGTACGCTGAATCCTAGTCCAACTTAGTGCTAAGTCTATTCCCAACTGAATACATCTGAAGCTAAAATGCACTAAATACTGAATAGCTCAAAATACTAACATGCTAACTGAGAATGAAACATTTATATATTGAGAATGTGACATTTGAAATCTGGAGCATGATTTTTTGTTTAACTGACCTAGCAAGTATAATTCATGAACTAAGAGAATTTACACAAATTAGGGTTCTGAGTTTAATACAAGAAATTAAGCAACGTTTACAAGAAAATAGGTTATTTAGACTATGGATACTATAGCAGCTGAAATCACAACAAATTCCCAAGATTTTACAAACCCTAGGTCTAAACAAGCTATGTGGAATCAAGGAACTGACTGAATTCTAGGGACCTAGTCGATGAAAAGAACCCACCAGTGAAATCTCACATACCTGGTGTTGAAATTCCCGGAGAAATCCTTTAGATTTTGGGGCTGAAACTTGAAGAACACCTCTGCTTGTTCTTGGAAAACTGGCGCCTCTTTCTTCTCTTTTTTCTCTAAGTTTTGGTGATTTTTGGGGAATGAGGGTTTTGAGTAAGTTCTGACTAGATTATTAGGCTAAGACTGAGTAAAACGACGTAGTTTAGGTCTTAAATGACGTAGTTTTGATGCCCAATGCATAGGGGAAAAGACAAAAACGATCATGACTTAAAGCTGACGAGGGGCCAGCCACGAGACCATTAACAAACCGTCGATGGGACCACGGCCCGTCGAGTGGGTTGTGGTTCTTGGCCAGAGTCTACTGGTTCTTGGTACGCCCATTCACGGTCCCTTCCACAGACCGTGTGAAGGACCACGGGCCGTGAAGGCGACCGTGGTTCTTCACTTTGGGTTAGGGGCTACTGGGTCAGATCGCCGAACCAACCCACGGCTCGTCAGTGGGACCACGGCCTGTGGAGGACTCTGTGGTCCACCACATTTGGCTGGGTGTGAACCACGATGAGGGTGACGGGTCGTGGTTCCTTTCACAGCCCGTGGACCCCTCCGTGGTTCATCAATTTTCTGTTGTTCAGTCTTTGTTAGGTCATGAGGTGTTACAATATCTCCCCCTTGGGAACATTCGTCCTCGAATGAAGACTAAGCAAGATGGGTTAGGGGAAAGGGCTAAAATCCCTACTAACTGACTTCTAGAAACTAATATCTGATTGAATTTAGTTCCATGAACAATGCAAATATGCTGAAATTCTATGATAATTGAAAGAACAAGATACTGAGACTGAGTTACACAAGAGTAAACTGAGAGACTGGATAGGAACTATTACCTCAAGCTGAAACTGAATCGGAATGAAAGAGGTGAGGATGCTTGGATCTCATTGCTGCTTCTGCTTCCCAAGTAGCTCCCTTTACGGACTGACTCCTCCACAAAATCTTTACTGAAGCAACTTCCTTATTTCTCAACCTACGAACCTGATGGTCAAGAATTTAAACTGACACATCTTCATAAGTGAGACTATCCTTCACAGCCACACTCGCTAATGGTACTATCGATTCCAGATCACCCACACACTTCTTCAACAAGGAATAGTGAAAGACTGGATGAACCGCTGCTAGTTCTGTTGGCAACTCTAAATCATAAGCCACATTACCAACCCTTTTCAGAATTCTGTAAGGACCTACATATCTAGGACTGAGCTTCCCTTTCTTGCCAAATCTCATCACCCCCTTTCATAGGTGACACCTTCAGGAAAATCCAATCATCGATTTTGAATTCTAAGTCCCTTCTCCTTACATCTGCATAGGACTTCTGATGACTCTGAGTTGTCTTTAGTCTATCTCTGATGAACTGAACTTTCTCCATAGCCTCATGAACCAAATCTGGCCTAATCAAAGCTGCTTCATCGACTTCAAACCAACCAATCGAGGACCTGTATCTACGCCCATATAGTGCCTCATACGGGGCCATCTGAATACTGGAATAAAAGCTATTATTATAGGCGAACTCTATGAGAGGTAAGTGATCATCCCAAATTCCCTTAAAATTGATCACGCAAGATATCAACAGGTCCTCTAAGGTCTGAATGGTACGCTCTGCCTGACCATCCGTCTGTGGATGAAATGTTGTGGTGAGATTTACCTGAGTACCAAGACCTTTCTGAAATGATTTCCAGAAATGAGAGGAAAACTGAGGACCTCTATCTGAGATGATAGACAAGGGTACCCCATGCAACCTGACTATCTCATTGATGTGGAGTTTGGCGTAGTCCTCCACAGAATCTGTAGTCTTGACAGCCAAGAAGTGAGCGGACTTAGTGACTTTGTCCACTATCACCCAAATGGAGTCATGTTGTCTGCGAGTACGAGGTATACCCATAATGAAGTCCATGTTTATCACTTCCCACTTCCATGTAGGAATGTTAATCTCTTGAGTCATACCTCATGGTTTATGATGTTCTACCTTAACCTGTTGTCAGTTAGGACACTTAGACACAAAGTCTGCTATGTCCCTCTCATGTCGTTCCACCAAAAGAATTCCCGTAGATCACGGTACATCTTAGTGGCACCTGGATGAATGGGATACCTGGAGTTATGAGCTTGTGTAAGGATCTGCTACCTCAACTCACCCAAAAAAGGAACACATAAGCGGCCCTAGTAACAAAGTACACAATATCCCCCTTGGGAGAATACCTCAACTTTCTACTGATGAACTGCACCTTTCAACTGAAGTAATATAGGATCACTATCCTGTTTTTCCTTAACCTCTGCTACCAATGAAGATTCTAATCCATTTTGAACTATCACACCACCATCTGATGTGTCCGTAAGGCAAACTCGTAAGCGAGCAAGCCGGTGAACATCTTTTGCTAACTCTTTCTTTTCTTCCTCAACATGTGCTACACTACCCATAGACAGTCTGCTGAGAGCATCAGCCACTACATTGGCCTTACCCGAATGCTAAAGCACATTCATGTCATACTCTTTGAGGAATTCAAGTCATCTCCTCCAATGAAGATTCAACTCTTTCTGGGTGAACACATACTGGAGGCTCTTATGATCTGTGAACACATCAACATGAACACCATACAAGTAATGTCTCCAAATCTTTTGGCCGAATACTACGACTGCAAGTTCGAGGTCATGGGTCAGGTAATTCTTCTCGTGGACCTTAAACTGTCTAGAAGCATAATTTATGACCTTACCTCATTGCATCAACACACACCCTAGGCATCACAATAAATCACATAACCATCTGAACCATTTGGTAGAGTCAAGATGGGAGCTATAGTCAACCTAGTCTTCAGTTCTGAGAAGCTTTTCTCACACTTATCTAACCACTGAAATTTAACCTTCTTCTAAGTCAACTTGGTTAATGAGGAAGCTATGGATGAAAATCCTTCAACAAACCTCCTGTAATAATCGGCCAAACCCAAGAAACTTCTGATAGCTGGTGGAGAGGTGGGTCTGGGCTAGTGTTTCACTACCTCAATTTTCTGAAAATCCACTCGGATCCCTTTGCTAGATACCACATGACCAAGGAAAGCGACCGACTGTAACCAGAATTCATATTTGCTGAACTTAGCGAATAACTGGTGATATTTGAGAGTTTGCAAAACAACTCTCAGATGAGTCGCATGATCCTCCTCACTTCCAGAATAAATGAGAATATCATCAATAAAGACGATAACGAACAAGTCCAAATATTGTTTGAACACCATGTTCATTAAGTTCATGAAAGCTGCAGGAGCATTTGTTAGTCCAAAAGACATAATTACAAATTCATAATGACCATACTGAGTCCTGGAGGCTGTATTCGGAATGTCACTATCTATGAATCTGAGCTGATGATAGTCGGATCTGAGGTCTATTTTAGAAAAGAAATTAGCACCCTGAAGTTGGTCGAACAAGTAATCAATCCTAGGGATAGGATATTTTTTCTTGATTGTGACTTTGTTCAACTGACGATAGTCAATGCACATTCTGAGAGAACCGTCTTTCTTTCGCATGAACAACACTGGAGCACCCTATGGAGAGTTGATGGGTCTGATGAAGCCTTTATCTAGAAGGTCTTTCAAATGTTCTTTCAATTCCTTTAGCTTAGCTGGAGCCATTTTGTAAGGATGAATCGAAATGGGCTGGGTATCTGGAAGGAGATCTATTCTGAAGTTAACTTCCCTTTCGGGAGGAACTTCGGGAAGATCTTTTGGGAACACTTCTGTAAACTCATTTACTACTGGTACTTACTCAAGAGTTGGGGTTTGAAAGTTTGAATCCCTAACCCGAACATGATGATAGACATACCCTTTGGAAATCATTTTTTTGGCCTTAAGGTAAGAGATAAATCGACCTATATGTGCTGAGCAACTACCCTTTCATGCTAAGATTGGCTCGTTTGGAAACTGAAACCGAACGATTCTAGTTCTAAAATAAATTGAGGCATAACATGAATGTAACCAATCCATGCCTAGAATGATATCAAAATCTACAAGGTCTGCTGAGGTGACTTTCTGGGAAATGGTGACAGGGCAATTTAGACTATGGATACTATAGCAGCTGAAATTACAATAAATTCCCAAGATTTTACAAACCCTAGGTCTAAACAAGCTATGTGGAATCAAGGAACTGACTGAATTCTAGGGACCTAGTGGATGAAAGGAACCCACTAGTGGAATCCCATATACCTAATGACGAAATTCCCGGAGAAATCCTTTAGATTTTGGGGTTGAAACTTGAAGAACACCTCTGATTGTTCTTGGAAAATTGGCGTCTCTTTCTTCCTTTTTTGCTCTTATTGTAACATCCCGCCTTAGAAAGAACTAGAATTAGAAAGATCTATTTTTGGAAAGAATAAATTGGAAATTTTGGCAAGTTATGCTAAGTATGAGTTTTGGGTCAACTTCAAACGACCATAACTTTCAGTACAGGATGAGTTAGGTGGGTCATAGGATATCAAATGAAAGGTCTTGGAATCCTCTTTCCAACGCCACCGAGTTTGCTAATTTTCTAGCTCGTATGAGGGAGATATGCCCATTTGAAGTCAGACTTTCTATTTAAGGAAAGTTACCCGAATTTAAGAGAGGTATTATGGTCTTTTTCTTACCCAATTAACTTAAAACAAAATTTGGTAATACCTAGGGGTCTAAACTGATTTGGTTTAGTTTTACAAATCCAAATTTATGTTAGGGTTTTGAGAGTAGTTCAAGAAGAGGAGAAAAGCAGAGAAAGTCAAGCGATCATCACGTTCTTGAGGATTTCGTCGCGGATTTTGCCAAGGGTTTGATCCTAAGAGGTATGTGAGTTCACATAGAATTAGGTTCATTCACCCACGTGGCAATCATGATTAATTCAGCGTAGTTTCATTCTTGAAAGTAAAAGATTTGAGTTCTTGATGAGTCTTGTTGAAGTTTCTTTCATGATCTTGATTGTTGATGTTTTGATGAGTTCTTGAGATAATAGTATGAGTTTTAGGTTGTTTTTGAGTAGATTCTTGTACACTAATGATGGATATTCGAATCTAATTGATTGGGGAAGAAACCATTTGATTCTAGGTGAATTGGGGTTAGAAAACGAGCATGAAAATTCATCAAACTTTGTGGGAAAAGGGGTGGGGCGCCGCGCCACTCAGTGCACCCCACATCTGAGTCTGTAGTTTGGGCTCTAGGGCGCCACGCCACTCAGTGCGCCTTCAGGGTCTGGCGCCCTGCGCCACTCTGTACACCAGGGTCACCAGGTCCTCTACCCTTTCCCACTTCTTTCCGTTTGAGTTTTCTTGAATCGTACCTATGTTTTCTAGTTGATTTCAACACTCTAAGGTACGGCTAAACATCATGAGATCATCCATAACATGAGATCAGAACCCTTGAATCCATAATTCAAATTCAAGGTAGAGCTAAGAGTCAAAATTAGAGAGTTCTTAGAATCAATCTAAGCGTGATCTGGAAGCTAAGTGCCTGAACCTACATCATGAAACTATGTAGCGCAATATATACGTCAGTACTTGGAATGTACTGAGCATGCATAATATAAATATGCTAAGTTGAACAAAGTATATAATCTGAACAATGCATAACTAAGCAATGATATAATCTGAACAAGGATATAGATATGTACTGAAGTATAACTAAAAACTAAACTGAATGTAATGACAAGTACTAATCATGAAGAGAACATGATGAACTGTATACTAAAATAAATGTTGAAAACCTGGTCAATACAATAAGAGTCTGACTATGGGAGCTACTATTAACCAACATAAACCACGTGAGCTAAACGTGGAGTCTGATGCATACACCCCATCAAGAGGACCCAATATACCTTCCCAGGGGTATAGAGGCATGACTGTGGCGTGATCACTAAAACTGATGCCAGACAGAGGGGACTTACAAATCTACGCGGGCACACAGTAGTGGGACTTTTAGGGTACGCTGAACCCTAGTCCAATTTAGTGCTAAGTCTACTCCCAAATGAATATTCATGAAGCTAAAATACACTAAATACTGAATAGCTCAAAAACTGACATGCTAACTGAGAATACAACATTTATATACTGAGAATATAATATTCGAAATCTGAAGCATGAATTTCTATCTGGTTGGCCTAGCAAGTATAACTCATGAACTAGGATAGATTTACAAAGGCTAGGGTTCTAAGTGCTATGCATGGAATTATGCTAAATTATCAAGAAACATGTTATTTAGATCAAAGGAACCATAATCACAATAAATCTTGAAAATCTAAAAACCCTAGGTATGAACAGTTTATGAGAATCCAAAGAACAAACTGAATTACAGGGA
This sequence comes from Solanum etuberosum, assembly GCA_029582245.1. Taxonomy (NCBI): domain Eukaryota; kingdom Viridiplantae; phylum Streptophyta; class Magnoliopsida; order Solanales; family Solanaceae; genus Solanum; species Solanum etuberosum. The sequence continues at coordinate 43,456 of JAJONR010003847.1, forward strand.
TCTAATGGGTGAAAGGAACCCACTAGTGAAATCCCACATATCCGGTGATGAAATCTATAGAAAAATCCTTCGAATTTCAGGGCTGAACTTTAGAGAACGCTTCTGCTTGTTCTTGGTAGAGCTTGTCGCCTCTTTCTCTTCTTTTCGCTCTAAGTTGGATGATTTTTGGAGAATGAGGGTTTTGGGTGGGTTCTAACTAGATTATTAGGCTTAGACTGAGTAAAACAGCGTAGTTTAGGCATCAAACGACGTATTTTAAGTGCCCAATGCATAGGGAAAAAGAACAAAACGACCTTGACTTAAAACTGACGAAGTGCCATTCACAGTGGGACTGACAGACTGTCATTAGGACCAAGGCCCATGAATTGGGTCGTGGCCCTGCCCAACATGGCTCTACTGAAATGAGCGTAACGTTTTCCTCTGAGCTTGGATTTTATCAAACTTAGTGGAGTTGGAAAGAGGACTCTATTATCTTTAATTTTATAAGTCATGGGCCACCTAATTCATTTTGTGCTAAAAGATATTACTGTTTGAAGTTGACCCAAAAAATTGAAGGCTGAACTACCCCATTCACGGTCCACTTCACGGACCATGTGAAGCACCACGGGCCGTGTAGGACACTGTGGTTCTTCACAATGAGGTAGGGTTGTACTGGATCATTTCCACGGCACACTTGACGGAACGTGTGGGGTTCCACGGACCGTCTAGTGGTCTGTGGTTCCTCACTGTCCTTGGAGGGGGGTCTCTGGCTTGCTTTCACGGGCATATTGACGGACCGAGTGGGATTCCACTGTCCGTGTAGGGGCTCTTGGACCTCTGTTGTTCACCTATTTTCCTGGTTCAGTCATAGGTAGATTTCTAAGGTGTTACAATATCTCCCCATTGGGATCATTTGTCCTCGAATGAAGGCTAAACAAGCTGAGTTTGGAGGAAAGAGTTGAAATTCCTACCAACTGATTACTAGAAGCTGATATTTAACTGAACTGAGTTTCATGAACATGCAAATATGCTGAAATACAAGGATAAATGAGAGAACAAGATATGATACTGAATTACACAAGAGTAAATTGTGAGACTAGAGAGGAACTATTACCTCAAGCTGATACAAAATCGGAAAGAAAGAGATGAGGATACTTGGTCATCATGGTTGCTTCTGCTTCCCAAGTAGCTCCCTCTCTGTACTGACTTCTCCAGAAAACCTTCACTAAAGCGACCTCCTTATTCCTTAACCTAAGAACCTGCCGATCAAGAATTTCAACTGGAATCTCCTCATAGGTGAGACTATCCTTCACAGCCACACTCTCTAAGGGTACTATCGATGTCGGATCACCCACACACCTCTTCAACAAAAAAATGTGAAAGACTGGATGAACCGCTACTAGTTCTGTTGGCAGCTCTAACTCATAAGCCACCGTACCCACCCTTTTCAGGATTCTGTAAAGACCTACATACCTGGGATTTAACTTTCCTTTCTTGCCAAATCTCATCACCCCCTTCATGGGTGACACCTTCAGGAAAACCTAATCATCGATTTCAAACTCTAAGTCCCTCATCCTCACATCTGCATAGGACTTCTAACAACGCTAAGTTGTCTCTAGTCTATCTCTGATGAATTGAACTTTATCCATAGCCTCATGAACCGAATCTGGCCCAATCAAGGATGCTTCACCTACTTCAAACCAACCAACCGGAGATCTGCACTTACGCCCATATAGTGCCTCATAACGGGGTCATCTGAATACTAGAATGGAAGCTGCTATTATAGATGAACTCTATGAGAAGTAGGTGATTATCCCAACTACCCTTGAAATCGGTCACGCAAGCTCTCAATATGTCCTCCAAGGTCTGAATGGTACGCTCTGCCTGACCATCCGTCTGTGGATGAAATGGTGTACTGAGATTTACCTGAGTACCAAGACCTTTCTGAAACAACTTCCAGAAATGGGATGTAAACTGAGGACCTCTATCTGAGATGATAAACAAGGGAACCCATGCAACCTGACTATCTCATTGATGTAGAGTTTGGCGTACTCCTCCACCGAATCTGTAGTCTTGATGGCCAAAAAGTGAGTTGACTTAGTAACTATGTCCACTATCACCCAAATGGAGTCATGTTGTCTGCGATATGAGGTAAACCCATAATGAAGTTTAATTTTATCACTTCCCACTTCTACGTGGGAATGATAATCTCTTGCATCACACCTCCTGGTTTCTGTAAGGATCTGCTACCTCAACTCACCCACATTTGGAACACATAAGCGACCCTGGTAACGAAGTTCACCATCTCCCACTTGGGAGAAAACCTTAAATTTTTGCTGATGAACTACATCTTTCAACTGAAGTAGTATAGGATCGTTATCCTATTTTTTCTTTAACCTCTGCTACCAATGAAGAATCTGATCCATTCTAAACAATCACACCACCATCTGACGTATCCGTAAGGCAAACTCCTAAGCGACCAAGCCGGTGAACATCTTTGGCTAACTCTTTCTCTTCTTCCTCAATATCTGCTATACTACCCATAGATAGTCTGCTGAGAGCATCAGCCACTACATTGGCCTTACCTGGATGGTAAAGAACATTCATGTCATAGTCTTTTGAGGAATTCAAGCCATCTCCTTTGACGAAGATTCAATTCTTTCTGGGTAACACATACTGGAGGCTCTTATGATCTGTGAACACATCAACATGAACACCATACAATTAATGTCTCCAAATCTTTAGGGCAAATACTAAGGCTGCAAGCTCGAGGTCATGAGTCGGGTAGTTCTTCTCATAGACCTTAAGCTACCTAGAAGAATAAGCTATGACCTTACCTTGTTGCATTAGTACACAACCTTGGCCGACCCTAGATGCATTGCAATAAACCACATAACCGTTTGAACCCTCTAGTAGAGTCAAAACCAGAGTTGTAGTCAACCTGGTCATCAGTTCTAAGAAGCTTTTCTCACACTCAACTGACCACTAAAACTTGACCTTTTTCTAAGTTAACTTAGTCAATGGGGAAGCTATGGATGAAAATACTTCAACAAACCTCCGATAATAACCGGACAAACCCAAGAAACTTCTGATATCAATCAGAGAGGTGGGTTTGGGACAGTGTTTTACTGCCTCAATTTTCTAAGAATCTACTCAGATTCCTTTATTGGATAACACATGACCAAGGAAAGCTACCGACTGTAACTAGAATTCACATTTGCTGAACTTAACGAATAGCTGGCGATCTTTGAGAGTTTGCAGAACAACTCTCAGAAGAGTCACATGATCTTCCTTACTATGAGAATAAATGAGGATATCATCAATAAAAACAATGACGAACAAGTCCAAATACTGATTGAACACCCTGTTCATTAAGTCCATGAAAGCTACAGGAGCATTTGTTAGTCCAAAAGACATAACTACAAATTTATAATGGCCATTTTGAGTCCTGAAGGCTGTCTTCGGGATGTCACTATCTCTGACTCTAAGCTGATGGTACCCAGATCTGAGGTCTATCTTAGAAAATCAACTGGCAGCCTGAAGTTAGTCGAACAAGTAATTAATCCTTGGGATGGGATACTAATTCTTGATTGTGACTTTCTTCAATTGACGATAGTCAATGCACATCCTGAGAGAACCGTCTTTCTTTCGCACGAACAACGCTGGAGTACTCCATGGAGAGATGTTGGGCCTGATAAAGCCTTTATATAGAAGGTCTTTCTACTGTTCTTTCAATTCCTTTAGCTCAGTTGGATCCATTTTGTAAGGAGGAATCAAAATGAGCTGGGTATCTGGAAGGAGATCTATTCCGAAGTCGATTTCCCTTTCGGGAGGGACTCCGAGAAGATTTTCTAGGAACACTTTCGGAAACTCATTTATGACAGGGACTAATTCAAGAGTTGGGGTTTCAGAGTTTAAATCCTTAACCCGAACAAGATTATAGATATATCTTTTATAAATCATTTACCCGGACTTAAGGTAATCGATAAATCGACCTATAGGCATAGAGTTACTACCCTTCCACTCTAAGACTGGCTCGTCTGGAAACTGAAACCGAACGATCCTAGTTCTATAATTGACTGAGGCATAACAAAAACATAACCAATCCATCTCTAGAATGATATAGAAATCTACTATTTCTAACTCTACCAGGTCTGTTGAAGTGACTTTCTGGCAAACTGTGATAGGACAATTTATGTATACCCGTCTAGCTATAACTTGGTCACCAACTGGAGTAGAGACTGAGAAGAGTTCTGAGAGAGTTTATGGATTGACACCGAAATTTACTACTATATATGGAGTTACAAAAGACAGTGTATCCCCTTGATCTAACAATGCATAAACATCTAAATGAAAGACTCGTAACGTACCAGTGACCACATTAGGATAATCTTCCTGGTCCTGACGAGCCTGAAGAACATACAACCTGTTCTGGTGCTGACCTCCACCTATACCAGACGAGGCACCCTGCTAAGTGGGGCGACCTATTGGCCCTGCTGAAGTAGTAGACTGAGCCCTCATACTTCCCTGTCTTTGCTTGATAGAAGGGAAATCCTTCAACATATGAACATATTGGCCATACCCAAAACACCCCTCTCTACCAGCAAGACACTCACCCAGATGATCCTTACCACACTTTGGGCAAGTTATAAAAGTACGGTTACTTGAAGCACTCTCATGTGACTTAGATACTGATGCTCTCCCTTTCTGATCCTATCGAAATCTGGGGGATGGAGCGCTAGCTGATGAAGGTATTGGGGCTGTAGACCTCTGCGGAAATTGTGAGTGATTTCCACTGCCCGACCTCTGCTGAGAGTATTCATAATTCCCTGTTCTAGCCTTCTTGTAGTCCTTAGCCATTTCCCTAAGACTATCTCTCTCAACCCACTGAGCATGAGTCATGAGCTTGGAGATATCTATATCCCCTAACAGCATAGCATTCCTACACTCGGTCTTTACCAAATCGGATACTCCAAATAAGAACTTGCTCATTTTTGCCCTCGAATCATCAACCATATGTGGAGCATACCTGGAGAGCTGAGTGAACTTCAGCTTATATTCTTGGAATGACATTGAACGCTACTTCAAGTTCATAAACTCCTGAGCCTTAGCCTCCTTCAACTCTCTCGGGAAGAACCTGTCCGGAAAAGTTCCAGTAAAACAATTTCATGTCATATGAGCTGCATTCTCACCCCTGTTTTCCTTCCACTGCGTGAACCAAATATGAGCCACATCCTTGATTTAATAGGATGCTAACTCAACACTCTCAGTACTAGCCATTTGCATTACCTTAATAATCTTCTTAACCTCATCAATGAAGTTCTGTGGGTCATCACCAACCTTCGACCCTAGGAACTCTGGTGTATTCATACGAACAAAGTCTCGAACCCTAGCTGCAGCTGATCCACCAGTGGATTTGCAAGAACTGGGGCCTGCTGATTGGCCTTGTTGGCTACTGTCTAAGCCAATAGCTGGATCGCATTGCGTAACTCAGTATTTGTGACCTCATGGTTTGGGACTGGAGGAACTGCGTTAGTACTGTGGGCATTAGTATTCCGTGCATTAGCTCTACGAGGAGGCATGATCTGAAATGTACAACGATGGATAAGAAAGGAGAAGTGAATCACACCTCATGCACGATAAGAATAGCAAAGGAAATGAAAGAGATGTGGCGCGCTTCACACCCGTGAAAGAGACTCTACTTACACGTAATACGAGATCTAGGATCACGAGTGACCCTAAGATAATCTTGATTCTGGCATATATCAAACATACTAAGAATAACTAAGTAAAACATGTACTATGTGGAAGCTAAATCGATTGATATCTGAAAAGGGAAGAAAGCCCAACTGGTCTGAAACTAAATATAAATAACAAGAGTTTGGTGATGAATGACACAAGCACTTAATAATTCGAGCTAAATATACTACTATGTATGAAAATCCTCTAACTGAGTTGAGTTGCTGGGACATGCCCCCAGCTAACTCTAACAAAAGTGAAAACTCAAAGTAAAGACTAAAACAGAAAGCATGTTTATTGTCCTCGAAGTATGAGGACTCACCACTGAAGCTGCTGAAGTCGAATCGAGAATCGATCTTAGCGTGATCTGGAAGCTGAGTCCCTGAACCTACATCATAAAATAATGTAGCGCAAGGTATGCGTCAGTACTTGGAATGTACTGAGCATGCAGGATATAAATATGCTAAGCTGAACAATGCATAACTGAGCAATGATATAATCTGAACAAGAATATAGATATGTACTGAAGTTTAATTGAAAACTAAACTGGATGCAATGACCAAGTACTAATCATGAAGATAACATGGTGAACTGTGTATTGAAATAAATGTTGAAAACCTGGTCAATGCAATAAGAGTCTAACTGTGGGAGCTACTATTAACCGACATAAACCACGTGAGCTAAACGTGGAGTTCAATGTATATGCCCCCACGAGAGGACCCAATATACCTTGCCAGGGGTATCGAGGCATGACTGTGGCATGATCACTAAAACTGATGCCCAACAGAGGGGACTTAAAAACTGACATGGGCACGTAGTTTTGGATTTTGAGGGTATGCTGAACCCTAGTCCAACTCGGTACTAAGTCTACTATGAACTGAATATTCATGAATCTAAAGTGCACTAAATATTGAATAGCTCAAAAACTGACATGTTTACCGAGAATGCAACATTTATATATTGAGAATATAGCATTCGAAATCTGAAGTATGAATTTCTATCTAGTTGGACTAGCAAGTATAATTCATGAACTATGATAGATTTACACAGGCTAGGGTTCTGAGTACTATGCATGAAATTATACTAAATTATCAAGAAATAATTATCTAGATCAAAGGAACCATAATCACAATAAATCTTGAAAATCTAGAAGTCCTAGGTCTAAACAGTTTATGAGAATCTGAAGAACAAACTGAATTCTATGGACCTAATGGGTGAAAGGAACCCACTAGTGAAATCCCACATACCTGGTGACGAAATCTACGGAGAAATCCTTTGGATTTTTGGGCTGAACTTCGAAGAATGCTTATGCTTGTTCTTGGGAGAGCTGGTCGCATCTTTCTCTTCTATTCGCTCTAAGTTGGGTGATTTTTGGAGAATGAGGGTTTTGGGTGGGTTCTGACTAGATTATTAGGCTTAGACTAAGTAAAACAACGTAGTATAGGCATCAAACGACGTAGTTTAAGTGACCAATGCATAGGTTAAAAGACCAAAACAACTCTGACTTAAAACTGACGAAGTTTCATTCACGGTGTGACTGACGGACCATCATTAGGACCACGGCCCGTCAACTGGGTCGTGGTTGTGGCCTTCCCCAACAGGGATCTCCTGAAACGAGCGTAACTTTTTACTCCAAGATTAAATTTTAGCAAACTTGGTGGCGTAGGAAAAAGGACTCAATTATCTTTTATTTGATAGACCATGGGCCACCTAATTCATTTTATGCTAAGAGATATGACTATTTGAAGTTGACCCAAAACTTGAAGGCTGAACTGCCCCATTCACGGTCTACTTTATGGATTGTGTAAAGCACCACGGTCCGTGTAGGCCACCATGGTTCTTCACAGTGAGTTAGGGTTATACTAGGTCATTTCCACGACGCACTTGATGGACCGTGTGGGGTTCCGCGGACCATCTAGTGGTCCGTGGTTCCTCACTGTCCTTGGGTGGGGGGGTCTTTGCTTGCTTTCACTTGCATATTGACGGACCGTATGGGGTTCCACCGTGTAGGGGCTCGTGGACCTCCGTGGTTCACCTATTTTCCTGGTTCAGTCTTAGGTAGATTTCTGAGGTGTTACATAATGCATGACTCGTTCTTCGTGCAATTGATCTCACACTTGTTTCTTTACACTTAATGAGTTATTTGATGAGAGGCATAGCTATGTGGAGTTACCGAGTTCAACTTCTTATGATATTAAATTTTTCTATTATTAAAAGTGAAACTCTAGAAATTTATTTTTCCCCCATGATTTCTCAGGTTTAATTTGCCTTTTGAATGATTACAAAGAAATGCAGTTATCAATCTATTATTACATTCAAAGTTGTGCCACGAAAAGAAGTATGTTATACTATCTACTCAAAGTAGGGTGTGCAATTGATCGGTTCAAATTTTTTGATTTTCGATATCAACAAAATTAATGTAATGTTATTAGCAATGATAATGCATAACTCATTCTTCATGCAATTTATCTCATACTAGTTTCTCTATACTTAAAAGAGTTATTTTTTCAAGGGCGTATCTAGGTAGGATTTATCGAGTCTATGTAAATCCATGTTTCTTTTCCTGAATCGTATATATTAGTGTTATATTTTTATTCTCAAGTAAGAGCTAACTTTGACACCCTCTTCATAAAGACATGGTTGACATTAGGACCTGCAACCTCGACACCCCCGGCCTTCTCATCTCCCTGCAGGGCAAGTGAATCTTGTATCAAACTGTTCCAAATTCCAATAGGATTTAATAGATAGAGGATCAAACTAAATCTAAAATAGGTCAATACTTTTATTATAATGGATATCATGTACATAAAAATTTACCACTTACTCCCACTGCAACCCTAAACATGCATAGGCTACTAGGTTTCCTTTTTGTTCTAAGTTCAGAAAAGGGCTTTTAAAACTTCCTTACTAGTAATCCTTTTTAATAAATATACAAAATATTTAAAGAGTATCCATCCACAAAGATTTAGATGATGAAAAATTATTCATATCATACACCTAATCATATCCATAAGTGTCCTATTATATCTTTTTGCGATATCTTAGCTAATTTTGATTCAAAATATATAAAAGTAGTTAATATACATTTCTTTTCAAATCAAATTTTACTCTTTTTTGGCTAAAAATAGACTTATATTAATTTGTAATAACATGCATCATTACAATACAGGTGTTTACAGAACAAACTTATGCTAGTACTAGCTAGGTTCTTCACTAGTAGAACTTATATTGTTGCTTAGTCTAGTAGTACTATTAGGATCTCTATTGCATAGTATATTACTAGGTACATGGTTAATCCCATAACCATTCGAAACTCTTGTTTTGCTGGTTTATCTTGGAGTCTTGGTTTTTAGGTGTTTGTAAGTTGATGAGATGTTAAAGATACTTGAGCTAGTTAGTGACCAGTGTATCTTTTGCATTAATCGTAGTTGGTATGATAGTGTTAAAGAATGACAAAAGTCCCACATTGGTGGTTAATGAGTTGAGTGAATTCCTTATAAGGCTTGGTCAATCCTCCTCCCTTTGAGCTAGCTTTTGGGGTGTGAGTTAGGCCTAAGACATAATTTCACATGGTATCAGAGCAGGGCCCATCTCACTTAATGTTGGGACCCCCAAAATCAAAGTTGTCCACGCAAAAGATGCTAAGCACTGGGCGTGAGGTGGGGTGTTAAAGAATGATAAAAGTATCATATTGGTGGTTAATGAGATGGGTGAACTCCTTATAAGGCTTGGGTAATCCTTCTCCCTTTGAACTAACTTTTAGGGTGTGAGTTAGGCTTAATACCTAATTTCACAGATAGTTCCCCTAATTTATTGACTTATATTAGGTCGTACCATGAATGGTATGTTACTTAGGTCCCACTTTCCATCCTTAATATAGCATTCCACAGTTTGGTTGATTTCGTACTGATTTAGTGGGCCAATTAGACTCTGTCTAGGCAACTTTTGGTATGGAATCCAATTATCCGTTCAACAAAGATGCAAGAATTATTTTTTTCACAATGACTCTTTCCTCATTTCATGAACCCCCACTATTTTAAGAATTTAAATAATATTTTTTCATGAAAAGTAGTATCACTTTATTCATGAAAAATATTAGGTAAAAAGTTTTTTTTCCTTTACCTTTTCTCCACTTGAATAGAGCAAATAGAAAAATAATTTACCGTACACCTCTTCTCTTCCATCTCTTGAAGAGAGCAACATTGAGCAGAAATATGTTGAGATCCCTATCTTGACATCAGCACCTTTTCAAACTATAACAACACAATACCTATCCTTAAAATTATTGGTGTAATATACCACAAATATAATGAATTACAGTTGAAAATAAAATGATGAAAATGAATTAATTATCACTCAGGCTGAGGCGCGGATATCTTGCTCTCTTTAAGGAGATTCTAACCCACTGCGACATAATCTACACCGATCCAGTAGTAATATTCTTTACTTTTCCCCTCCAGGATACAACGTCCCAACAACGTCGTACAACTCAAGCAACTCCAGATTAGTTGAAGAGTCCAAGGCTCCACAAAAAGAGCACCTTCTTCAACATATAATTACTCTCTTTTGTATAGTGAATATAGTTGAAGACTTAAAATATTTTCTTTGTCTCAACTCTCCTTTTCACTACACTAACTCAATATACACAATATAATACTACTCATCTTTTTTTCTCTATATTTTCCGGTACACCTCTTGTTATCTACAACCCAAAGGAAGACCATCACTATTAATAGATGATGAAATTTTTCTTGTAATGAATAGGAAGACAATGGGGTAGTTAATAGGAAAAGTGAATGGCATGTAAGTTACATAGGTTACAAGAATAAAGAGGTTGAAAAAATAAAGAGTTGGTGGTTACATAAGTTACTAACAACTAATGACCACTTTCTTCCACAATTGATGAGAGTAAAGAGGCACAAATGTAATGTCCACCAATGGACATAACATGATACATTATGTGACATATGATTTATTTTTATTAATATTAAAATGTCACACTAACAAGAAATAAAAGAAGATGATGAAAACCCAAAAAATGAAAAGAAAGGGAAAAAACATAGAAGAAAAATAAGAAAAAAGGACAAAGAAATTAAGGAAGAAGAAGATAAAGAAGGGAAAAGGGAAAAAGAAAAGAAGAAAAAGACAGATGAAGCAAAAAAGTTGGAAGGTAATAAGAAATTTTAAATTTTGAAATACGAAGAGAAGACCTTTTAGGGTGGGTTCTAATCCCAAGACCCAAATCCATAACCAACTTTTCCCCAAGATAAACTCTCTCTAGAACTCCAAGGAAGAAGAAGAAGGAAGGTGAAGTTTAGGGTTGAAGGAGCAGCCTTTTCTCCTCAATTTTATGGTGAATCTTCAATAAGGTATGGTAGTTTTTCATCTATGGGTAGCCTTCACCCATAGAGCCCCTCCAAAACCCTCAATTTCAAAGTAAGAAATCCAAAAGAGCTAGGGTTTTACTCCAAGTCATGGATTCACTTCAAAAACAATCTGAATGATTTAATTGCTTTATATTATGATCAAATTGATGATTTACTACTGTTTTATGATGAATTCCTCAAGAATCCATGAGTAACCCTATTTTCTCAAATTGGATCTTAAGGTGTGGGTATTGATTGATGCAAGTTGAATGTTATAGAAGTTTGAATGTTATAAATTGATTACTTGAATCATGTTATTATCCATGCCTAATTTAGTAATTCTAGGTGTGTTGATTGAGTGTGATCTATGGTCCTTGAAGGGCAATTATGAGAATTATGTATGATCTTGATGTTTATGTACATGCTTTATGAATACCTTGAGAATGAAGTTGCTATGATTATTATAATGATGATGTGTTGATTGAAAGACTATTCTTAATTATACACTTACGAATGATGATGGAATGTTGTGAAAGGCTTTCCTCACCTAAATGAATCGGTAGGCTAAGGGCATCCCTTTCATGTGTGATTAAAAGTTACCTTGATTGATATACCTTGAATCGGTAGGCTAAGGGCATCCTTTTCATGAGTAATTAAAGAACTATCTTAATTTAATGAATCTTGAATCGGTAGGCCAATGGCATCCCTTTCATGAATGACTAATGAAGTATTCTAAGGCTTGTCTTGAATCGGTAGGCCAATGGTACCCCTTTCATGATGAGTCAATGAACTATTATAATGATGAACCTTGAATCGGTAGACCAATGGTATCCCTTTCATGAGTATTCAATGAGTTGTTCTAATGATGTACCTTGAATCGGTAGGCTAATGGCATCCCTTTCATGTGTAATAATATACCTTGAACCGGTAGGCTAATGGCATTCCTTTCATGTGTAATAATGTTAAAAGAGAATTAACTACTCCATGGAAATTTAATGCTTAGCACCGAGTGGATATGGAATATGAGATAGAGACTCTCCCGTTATGTAAGGTCGGGTTTCTAAAGGTAATCTCATGAGATGGAAGCTCCCCCGGTAAGTAAGGTTGGGGTTTCTAGTAACAATCTCCCTATCCCATAACTATGTGCCCACATAGGTCTTTAGCTAGTGGATCCACCTAAAAGCTAATACATTTAAGTTCTATCTTAGGCAAGTAGAACACCTCTTTTCGGTGTGGGGCATGACACCGGATTCCATGTTAAGCTCACATGATCTATGTAAGTTAAGGCTTATTTTCCCTCCATGACATGAACATGAACTATGAACAAGAACATGATTTATGTGCTATGATTTCTCAAGAGGTTCCACTTAGTGTGAGTGGGGATATGAGACTTCGTTCATGCATTGTACAAGTAGGCTTGAGAGTGGTCATGGTGTATTTCTCTTATGCTATGATAATTTATGAATTAATGCATTCTTTATATGGATTATTGCTATGAGTGGCTTTCCTTGACATGAGTTATTGATAATGAATGTTTCCTTGTCCATGAGTATGAACAAAGGATGAGATCCAAAGAATGGTAAGTATGATCATGGTAGCCTAAAAGTGGTACTTAATGTAGATGGAATTATGGGATCTTTATCTATGCATTGCACAAGTATAACTTAGGGTTACTTATGAGATGGTTCTATTATGATGAGATGGTCTGGTTATTTAACTATGTATGTGAACTATGCCTTATGATAAGTAATGTTTGCATTATGTCTATGATTGGAGGCTATGCTTATGATTATGTTGTTATCCTTTATGCTATGATGAACTATACATGAGTTGTCTTATGAGTTACGTTTTCTAACTATTTCAAGGTTGATGTTCAAAATTATCACATAGCATGGTTTCAACTAAAATGTCCTTTTTAACATGTTTTCAAGGATTTTATGCATGGCTATCATACTGAGTGCAATTTTGTACTAACCCATATTTTTCTACATTTTTCACAAAGTGTAGGTTCCGATTCTTAAGGTGATCTTCTATTGGTTCAAGCTTGGATCGACTATTCTCCTAGCTTGTGGTGAGTCCTCAAGATTCGAGGACGTATGGGTCATTAGTAGTTTCTTTCTTGTCATTTTATGTTTCAAATTATGTTGAAAGGGATGTGACCCTATTGTTGATACAAAGATTGTATTAGATGGCTAATTGAGACATGTTAGACTTCCGCTTGCTTTTATAAAAGACTTTGATTGTATGGATAAATTTTTTTAAATTCCGCATCATTTCTTTTATCGTATGTTATGATATGCTAAGGGGCTTGTATGAGACCTTTCGGAGTTGAGTACGCCTTGTCACATCTAGGGGGTACTCCTGGGTCGTGACAAACTTGGTAATCAGAGCACAAGGTTTAGAATGATTCTCGGATGATGTCTCATAAGCCACGTCTAGTAGAGTCTTGTTCATAGTGTGAAGCGCTCCACATTTATGAATGAGAGGCTATAAGACGATTAGAAAATCTCACTTCTTCATTCTTTAAGTCGTGCCATAGAGTTTAACTCTATAAGGTCTTTCTCCTTATCCGATGGTCTTCAAGATATGACTATTCGAAGGGCTCATGCTTCAAGGAGCGAGGGAGAAAATGTTGGTTGTGATACCAATTATGACTATGTGACTAGATAGGACTTGAGATGCTAGACTTTGATGTTGCATTTGTTATGAATGAGCTTTGTAGTTGTTTTATGTTAGTGATGGTAGAACCCTACTTGGCCATTGTGAGTTTTGGGTAAGTTGAAAGGTTTGATGAATAAAATTGCTTAAGGATAAAGCATGTATGAGAACCTATGAGTAGACTTGTCTTAAGAACTAGGCATGTATGATGTTTATGAGATGTAGTATTTTGAGGGTGGCATGTGCCACCTAGTTGGGTGAGGGAGAAGAGTTCAAGTGTTGACCAACTTCAAAGAGTTAGTTATCTTTAAGATTGATCTTAAGTATGGTCATTTTGAGTAGGATGTTTAGATAATACTTGAATATGATTGGTTGGTAGGTTCCACCAAAGGTGATGATATGAGTTGAAATAGTTTAGAAGTGACTTGCTCCGACATTAGAATTGAAAGAGATGATGCTTAGAAGAGTTCGTATAGGCTTACTCCCAAGGGGGAAATGATGTGCCTAGATAGCAAGGTCGTTGAGTGTTCTTGATGTTCATGATTTGGATTGGCTTGAAGTTCTCACCTTGAGAGATGTATTAAGTTCGGGAAGTTTAGAACCCGGTAAGGTTATTATGAGTGTTTGACTATGCTTTGAGATTTCTTGAAAGAAGTAGTACTTGAGGTTTTAGTAGGGGGTTTACTCTCAAGGGGGAGATGGTATGCTTAGATAGAAAGATTGTTGAGAGTCCCGATATCCTCATCTCTTTCTTCTATTCCTAATCTAGCTTGAGACAAAGAGTTCTTTGTGACTTGTTTCATGTTTTTGGGAGTCACGTATGATTTATGTGTTTCCATGATCTCCTTATGTTATGAATGTTCTTTAGAAATTCATGTTTAATAAGAAAATGAGATTTTATGATTTACTTTCCTCATGTTGTTGTGCATTTAGTATGAGTTGCCTATATGCTTCATGAGATGAATTGTCAAACATGCTTTAATATGCTTTTGATAGTAATTGCATAATTTGTTTCATGTTATTGAGTTGAGCATGCTTTGAGTTGGAGAAGGTAGTTCCTCCTATGAATGTTGATATGTTGAAATTTTCATGCATAATGGGTTGTTAGATGTAGTTCCTACTTCCTTGTGTTGCATTGAGTATGTTGAGATGGAGTTGATGTTTCCTCCTCTGGGTTGTGCATTATTTTGACGTTTCGTGCATGATGGGCTGCTAGTCTTGAGTTTTTTATTCCGTAAGGTGTCTAGATCGTCATTCGAGGATGAATGTTACCAAGGGAGAGATAATGTAACACCCGGAAAACTAGTAGGTGAAACTAGAGCCTTACATGAGAGTTTTAGAGTTTGATGTGTGGGTTGGAATCGTAAAATGGCTTTCCGTGCTTAGGATAAAGGATTTAGGGGTTAAACGTCAAGGTACGACCCCCCAAGAACTAACCAACGGCCCTTGAGGAGGACCCTAAAGCCTAACCCCAAAACTGCCCAAAACTACCCAAATCAAGTGAGCCACGGATGGGACCTACGGGGCGTAGGTCCATCCACGCCTCGTGGAAGAGCTCCGTAGCTCAAGCCTCCTCCCAACAGGCCAAAGACCACAAACCACACCCAACCAGGACGGTCTGTGGTCCCACCCATGGTCCGTAGGTAGGGGTCGTGAGTGGGGGTCTGTAACACTATCCCAAGTCGGTTAAGGGAGGGGTAATTTAGTTAATTCCTTTTTAGATAAGTATTAAGTGGAGTCATTTTATATTGTCTTAATAGACCTATATATGAGTTTTTAAGTCATTAACTAACCCATACACTTCATAAATCCCAAGACCCAAATCCATAACCAACTTTTCCCCAAAATAAACTCTCTCTAGAACTCCAAGGAAGAAGAAGAAGGAAGGTGAAGTCTAGGGTTGAAGGAGCAGCCTTTTCTCCTCAATTTCGTGATGAATCTTCAATAAGGTATGGTAGCTTTTCATCTATGGGTAGCCTTCACCCATAGAGCCCCTCCAAAAACCCCAATTTCAAAGTAAGAAATCCCAAAGAGCTAGGGTTTTACATCAAGTCATGGATTCACTTCAAAAATGATTTGAATGATTTAATTGTTTTATATTATGAACAAATTGATGATTTACTACTGCTTTAGGATGAATTCCTCAAGAATCCATGAGTTACCCTATTTTCTCAAATTGGATCTTAAAGTGTGGTATTGATAGATGCAAGTTGAATGTTATAAAAGTTTGAATGTTATGAATTGATTACTTGAATCATGTTATTATCCATGCCTACTGTAGTAATTCTAGGTGTGTTGATTGAATGTGATCTATGGTCCTTGAAGGGCAATTATGAGAATTATGTATAATCTTGATGTTTATGTACATGTTTTATGAATACCTTGAGAATGAAGTTGCTATGATTATTATAATGATGATGTGTTGATTGAAAGACTATTCTCAATTATACACTTACGAATGATGATGGCATGTTGTGAAAGTCTTTCCTCACCTAAATGAATCGGTAGGCTAAGGGCATCCCTTTCATGTGTGATTAAAAGTTACCTTGATTGATATACCTTGAATCGGTAGGCTAAGGGCATCCTTTTCATGAGTAATTCAAGAACTATCTTGATTTAATGAACCTTGAATCGGTAGGCCATTGGCATCCCTTTCATGAATGACTAATGAAGTATTCTAAGGTTTGTCTTGAATCGGTAGGCCAATGGTACCCCTTTCATGATGAGTCAATGAACTATTATAATGATGAACCTTGAATCGGTAGACCAATGCTATCCCTTTCATGAGTATTCAATGAGCTATTCTAATGATGTACCTTGAATCGGTAGGCTAACGACATCCCTTTCATGTGTAATGATATACCTTGAACCGGTAGGTTAATGGCATTCCTTTCATGTGTAATAATATTAAAAGAGAATTAACTACTCCATGGAAATTTAATGCTTAGCACCGAGTGGATATGGAATATGAGATAGAGACTCTCCCGTTAAGTAAGGCTGGGTTTCTAAAGGTAATCTCATGAGATGGAAGCTCCCCCGGTAAGTAAGGTTGGGGTTTCTAGTAACAATATCCCTATCCCATAACTATGTGCCCACATAGGTCTTTAGCTAGTGGATCCACCTAAAAGCTAATACATTTTAGTTATATCTTAGGCAAGTAGAACACCTCTTTTCGGTGTGGGGCATGACACCGAATTCCATGTTAAGCTCACATGGTCTATGTCGGTTAAGACTTATTTTCCCTCCATGACATGAACATGAACTATGAATAAGAACATGAGTTACGTCATATGGTTTCTCAAGAGGTTCTACTTAGTGTGAGTGGGGGTATGGAACTTCATTCATGCATTGCACAAGTAGGCTTGAGAGTGGTCATGGTGTATTTCTCTTATGCTATGATGATTTATGAATTAATGCATACTTTATATGGATTGTTTCTATGAGTGGCTTTCCTTGACATGAGTTATTGATTATGAATGTTTCCTTGTCCATGAGTATGAATAAAGGATGAGATCCAAAGAATGATAAGTATGATAATGGTGGCCTAAAAGTGGTATTTAATGTAGATGGGATTATGGGATCTTTATTTATGCATTGCACAAGTATAACTTAGGGTTACTTATTAGATGGTTCTATTATGATGAGATGGTCTGGGTATTTAACTATGTATGTGAACTATGTCTTATGATAAGTGATGTTTGCATTATGTCTATGATTGGAGGCTATGCTTATGATTATGTTGTTATCCTTTATGCTATGATGAACTATACATGAGTTGTCTTATGAGTTACATTTTCCCACTATTTCAAGGATGATGTTCAAAATTAGCACTTAGCATGGTTTCAACTAAAATGTCCTTTTTAACATGTTTTCAAGGATTTTATGCATGGCTATCATACTTAGTGCATTTTTGTACTAACCCATATTTTTCTACATTTTTCACAAAGTGTAAGTTTCGGTTCTTAAGGTGATCTTCTATTGGTTCAAGCTTGGATCGACTATTCTCCTAGCTTGTGGTGAGTCCTCAAGATTCGAGGACATATGGATCATTAGTAGTTTCTTTCTAGTCATTTTATGTTTCGAATTATGTTGAAAGGGCTGTGACCCTATTGTTGATTCAAAGACTGTATTAGATGGCTAATTGAGACAAGTTAGACTTCCGCTAGCTTCTATAAAAGACTTCGATTGTATGGATAAAAGTTTTTAAATTCCGCATCATTTCTTTTATCTTATGTTATGATATGCTAAGGGGTTGTATGAGACCTTTCGGGATTGAGTACGCCTTTTGTCACATCTAGGGGGTACTCCTGGATCGTGACAGTATCCACTATGTATTAATGAGGCATTCAGGAATATGGAAAAAGGACGTGAGTTATGAATGATAGAACACATGATTTGTGATGTCGAAATGAATATATAAATCATGAAACATTGTTGTTTCGATAATGTATACATCAGTTTGTTCATAAGGTTTTTTATTTTAGATCGATACATTATTGAGTGGTAGTTATTAGGTATTAAATACATGTTCTAGTATCATGCCCAAAGATCTTTTATATTTGTGTTTTCGATCTAGATATATAAGACATGATACATTACTATTCCTAACATAAGTCGTAAATTGCTAAGTAGTGTAACACTACCAGATACATTAG
>JAJONR010003848.1:0-70969 GCA_029582245.1 Solanum etuberosum
AGTCTAGCACGTTTTGCAAAAATTGAATTTAATACAAGTTCAATTCAAAACAAATGCAATAATTTCTACACTACAAAAACAAATTTATTCAGTATCAAATGACACTTGGATTATTTGTAACGATCGAATTGAATATGTCAATAAATATTTCATATTTGATATAGATAGTTACAATGAAACTGAGGAAGACTTCAGTACAAAGGCAATTTTTAAATTTAAATTTTATATGTTCTTATCATTAATTTAAGTTATGAATTCATATCAAATTAGTAATTTTGATTTAAAAAAATTAAATTGTTATACATAAATTTATATTTGGTGTCAAAATGTTGAGTTCAGATAAATCTAATAGCATAATATTGGATCCGCCTCTAATTGGGTGGAAGGATCTAACGTATGTGTCTTTTTGAAAATTCGGGACAACTTCAGTGGTGACTTTATGTCTTTTCTTATAATTTTATTGTAAGACTCTACATTATCTTCTTCCAAAATTCACAATTTTCTAACTTTTGTATCTTCCTCAACTTTCTTCTTCACCCTACAAGCACAAATAGTATATCGTGAAATTGTTAGTTACTCCATGATTTTATTTGGAGTGAGTTTATTCAGTTTAGTTTCAAAGATTAGTTAAATTGACTAAACAAAATAAATAACATCACATAAATTATTAAAGTAAAAAATATAATTTTAAAATTAAAAGAAACATTTTTACCCATAGATTCTTTACGACTAAGCAACCATATGATGTGATGATTAGCATTTCTTCCTCACCCTAATGTATGATATGGTGATGGAGAAGTGAAAGAATAACTTTGAATGAAATTTTTTTTGCTACAAAATATGAATTTATATAGAAAAAGATGAGGAATACCATAAGGTGTCATAAACTGATAAATTTAATTTTGGGGGTTATGAAGATTAAAAAAAAAGAGTTATGAATATTATTAAAATTATAAGTTGAAGAGGTGTGAGTTATTGGTAGCTATTTTTTATTTTATTAAAAATATTAAATATATATTATAGTGGTAGGTGAAAAGTTGAGTAATTGAATGTCAAGACTTTTTGAGATATTAAAAATAAAATAATTAAATAATGAAGGAGAAATGGTAAAAAAAAAGAAGAGAAAAAAGACAAATATCAATGGAGGCCATAGAGAGGTGTCACATCACCTTCTGTATGTTTCTCCTTTATATATATACTAAAAAACTTGTCCGCGCTTCGCGCGGTATAACAATATTTTTTTTTTATATATAAATTACCTCTTCATGAAATATAATTTACAATACTTCAAATTTATATGATCTTTTTCTTTTGGTCGAAACCCTTAAAATTCATAAGTTATAATAGTATGTTGATAATAAAGAATAAGAATGAAATTAATATTTTAAATATATGATGTTAGCAAAATAGAAAATTAGTGAATCACAAATAATTTAGCAATCTAAAATTGATTACTTTTAAATCTGTAATATAATATGAATAAAGCTTGAATTTTGTAGGTCATCAACTTTCATTGAAAAATGAAAATAAAATTGACCCTATCTATTCTACTAATAATGATATTGATATTAATTTGTTCAGATCAAACAAATGACTTACCAAAATCGAATTAATTGATTTGTTGTTTTATATATCTTTTTGACATTCATTTAATCTAATTGCAAGGTCACTTTTTTAATCTAATATTGTACATATCACCAACTGTAAATAAAGTTTTCATTTCATAAATTTACTATGCTAATAAATCAAGAAAAGATTAAAAAAACAAACAAACATGTGTTGTAAAAAAAAAACCTGCACAATAATATAATATTCATCAAAAAAGTGGATCATCCAACAAAAAAATAAATAAATAATTGATTAGTAAAAATAGAAAATTTAATAGCAAATAACCTAAAAGACCATACTGATAAGAGGTCGTATTTACGTATATAAGAGGTTAATAGAACGCACCATTTATATATGTGAAAGAAGTCGAAAATAAATATTATGATAAAAGTGAAGAGTTTCAGGTTATGTACAGTGCATTATAACCATCAATATAAGAAAGAAGAAGTGTTGCATATGTATTTTATTCACATAAGATAATGAACAATGAATATGAGCAATTTTAAAATTATCTTTTTAGGCTCTACTCTAATGAAAATAAAACAAATAATTAAAAACTGAAACATTTCATGCATACTTTATTTCTCTTAAAAAACAAAAAAAAACTATGAATAAATAAATAAATCTTAGGCCTTAGAAAATGTCACGTCATATATATAGTATATAATTATTCTAAGAATATAAACTTTAATTAAAGATATATTAAAGAAAAAAACAAACTTCAAATAAAGATATATAAAAGAAAATAAAACAAACTTTAATTAAAGATAGATAAGGAAAAATATTTTAAAGAAAAAAAACGGAATTAGAAATAAATGGCAAATCAAATTCTATTTATATATAAAACATGAAATTCTTATAAAGCTATAACAATTAATCATTGAAATAAATAAATAAATAAATAAATAAAAATTACATAAACAAAGAAATGAAAGAAGTGATTTAAGGAAATGATATAAATAACATTAATGATTATATTAAGGAAAGAAAAATTAAAAAATTAATATCATCAATGATGAAAGGATTTAAATATGGTCATGACTGACATTAATTAGGAAAAATTCAAAAAAAAAAAGAATTAGAAAAATAAATAAATAAATAGATAAACCTCCAGACACAATTTTTAGTAATTATTTTAAGAAAATATAAAAGAAAATGTAAAAAAAAATCTGATAAAAATAAATAAATATCTGAAGTAAAAAGGATGTCATCCTTTTTTAATTTTAACTTTATTATAATATATAGCAAAAGAAATGATCTAAATTCAAAAAATTAATAATCAAATTTCGTAAAAATATATATACAATTTTTACCAAGTTATAATAACTAATTTCTTGTAATAAATAAATAAATTAAAAAACAAAAAAAAGTAAAAAAAAAAAGTGATTTAAGGAAATGATATAAATGAGAGTAATGATCAAATTAAGGTAAGGAAGAAAAAAAAATAGAATGATTGATGATGAATGCATTAAATATGATCACCTTTGATATTCAATAAAATTTGAAAGTGAAATTTTCAGTCTTTTAAAATTTTAAAAAAATATATAATTTTTTTAAAAAATAAACTACAAAAATATAAATAAAATTTTAGACCTAAAAAATGTCACGTCATATATATATATATATATATATATATATATATTATTCTAAGAAATAAACTTTAATTAAAGATATATAAAATAAAATAAAAAACTTCAATTGAAAATATATAAGAGAAAATAAAACAAACTTTAATTAAAGATAAATAAGGAAAAATTTTAAAAAAACGTTTTTTAAGGAGAAAAAAAGGAGAATTAGAATATATATTTCTCCTCATTTCCTCCTAATTTAATAGGAATTTCATAAATAAATTGATTCTCTCTCTAAATAATTCTTCTTGCCCTTGAACTACTTATCATTCTTTTTATAAGTTTTTCAATCAAAATGATTTTTTTCTTCTTAATATATCTTTTTTTGTAGAAGGAATTATAATGCAAAATCCTTTCAAAAGTCTTTTATTTTAAAGAAAAATGATAATTACATGATTTTTCTTCTTAGCTCAATATCTTCAAAAGGATGTTGAGATACTGCCTCTTTCTATTTTCATGAAGAAATAACATTCCATCATCATTAGAAAAAGAGACAGAGTGAAGGAGTCGGTGAATTTTTTGTTCATTATGAGATCTCTACTCCTCATCTCTAAATTAGATCTCAGAGAGCTTTGTCGTTTTTGTTATTCTTTTTTCGTTGCTTGGTATGTTTCTCTCCTTCATGATTTATTCATTGTTTTGGTGCGTTGTTGAGGTTTTCCCTCTCAGTGATATGTGTATGTTCAATGAAACTTGTTTGATGTTCCTGCCAAATTAAAAAGATAAAGACAAGAAAGAAAATAATTAAAATAAAAAAGATGTCTAAAACAACATCTTCAATATCTTCATGAGATACCGTCTCTTTCTCTTTTCATAAAGAAATAACATTACATCATCATCAGAAAAAAGAGACAAGGTGAAGAAGTCCATGAATTTTTTGTTCGTTCTGAGATCTCTTCTCTCTCTAATTAGCCTTCAGGGAGCTTTGTCATTTTTGTTGTTCTTTTTTCGTTGCTTGTTATCTTTCTTTCATTCGTGATTTATTTTACTGTTTTGGTGCATTGTTGCATTTTCTTCTCACGAAAACATGTTAAATGAAACTTGTTTGATATTCCTGTCTAACTTAAAAGATAAAGAAAATAAGGAAAATAATTAAAACAAAAAAGATATCTGAAACACAATCGTACAAAGAAATGAAATATTGAAAAAAGAGTTCATCAAACCATGAATTTTTTTAGTGCTTCGGTAAGAATAAACATATCAATATAAGTTGGTGACTACCTTGTAGTTTGTACCATATTGTTTGAAATATTCTGTGAGTAGCTACTCTACTTTATATATATATATTAGTATATTCCAAATTAAACTTGTATAACTTGTGAAGAAACTTTTCAAATTCTACAATTAACTGATAAGGAATAAATCCTCTTAAATTTTATAAATAAGGAAAAAGTCTATGATGATAAAAAAAATGATAACTGAAGCTTTTATTTTTATGCTTTAATGAGGAGAGAATTAAATACTATGCTTTAATATTCTGCAAAATTTTAAATAATATTTTATGTATTTTAAAATGAAAAAAAAGCTTTAAAAAATCCACAAAAAAAATGAATAAGAATCCCGCCCTTAGAGACATGCCACATCAGCAAGTCTAACATTCTCCTTTTATATATATATATATATGATATGATTGGTGATACAACAATAGATTTTATATATATAAATAGTAGCTTCTATAGAACATGGCATACCATCACTGTATTCAATGTAACAGTTCACAACATCTTAACTCTTAAGTCTATTTCTTAATGAACAAGTCTTGGTACTTCTGTGTGAACATACAAATCACCAACAAATACGACACGATGATATTGACTTTTCATGGTGTCAAAATCACTTAAGGGTCCATTTGTAAACACACAAACTTACTTCCCACGAAATTAAATCGTGTGCTCTTAAATATATCACGTGGAAAACTAAAATTAAAAAGTCAAAAAAAATAATAATCTTTTTGAAATATATTAAAAAGAAAAGTATGACAAATAAACTGAAATAAAAATAATATGTACTAAGCAAATATTAATATTTAATATTGATTTCTTGATATAAATATAAGATCTAAGTAATCATTATTAAATTGGTCCAAATTAATAATTGATGCTCTAGCACCACTTTAATATTTAATGGAAAAGCAACCTTCAGTACTATTTATTTAATATCTAAATTCTAAAAAAAAATATTTTATGATTTACAATGTTTTCTCTTCGTAAAACAACTTACTTGAATGTTTGTTTTAAATTGGCAGAAATTTAGTCTATGAAAAAACAATAATTTTTTTGATGGAAACTAAGTTCTATATGAATACGAAAATGATTTACTGTGGTGCCAAAAAAATACTGAGATAAGTTTTTTTTTTTTATAGCTAAAATTGTATAGACTTAAATGGTAGTTAGGAAAAAATTGTGTATTGTAGCAAACTATTAAATTAAATTAAATGATATAGCTACAGTTTCATTTAATTCTAATTCGCAACAAACTTCTTGTCATTCGCCTCTCTCCCTCTTTGGAATCTCGCTCGCCACTCTCCTCTTTTTCAGTCATCTCTCCCTCGCCTATCTCACTTTATACAAACACAAATGTATAATCTATGTTTGTATTTGTATAAAGCGAGAGAGACTGTATATACAAATACAAATACATATTTCTCCATCCTATACAAATATAATTATTTTATATTATATTTGGTTAGAAATATTTATCTAATATTATAAATAATTTTGTATTATTAATGAAGACATTATGTTGTGATATTTTAATCTATACTTCCTCCGTTCACTTTTAATTGTCATGTTGCTCTTTTTGAAAGTAATTTGACTAATTTTCAAAGTGAAATTAGATTACATTAATTCGATATTTTAAACAAAAAAAATTTGATATTCAAAAACTATACGAAAAGTACTATAAATTGCATTTTTTTTGCATATCAATATAATGAAAAAATACATTGTAATATGTTAATCAAAGTACTTACTCTAAGCTAGCGTTTGGTCATAGATTCTCAAATATTTTTGGCAAATATTATTTGGGTGAGAATTTGGGTGAATTTCACCATGTGTTTGGCCATAATATTTGGGAAATATATTTCACTTTTTTAATAAATATAATTTATACCCATAAGTTTTAAAAACTATCAAAATTAACCATAGCTTTGTATTACATAGCAAGATAGAAACGTCAACGTAACAAGATTCATGACTTCCGCAACAAGTCAATTGGATCTTCGTTGTAACAAATAACAAGTAGTGTCCATGACACTAGAGCAATGTGGTAGTTCGGAGTGAGTGCATCAAGCATCATTCCATACATCGTGAAGCAGACGAATCACATGACTTTATTACCCTGAGACGATTATTCGTCATTTTCATCAACAATCATATCATGACTTTCATATTCACTAAATATTTCATCACTGCTTTGGTGTTCACGTAAAAAATTATGTAATACAACGCAAACAAATACTATGGAGGGTGTTTTTGTAAAAAATAAAAGTTTGGTGTATAATTTGAATTTTTAAAAAACTCCCAAATAATGAAATTTGGCCCAAATACTAGTTTTTCCTAGTATTTGGGAATTTGGGTTATTTACCAAAATTATTTGCCAAACAATGACAAATTGTATGGACAAACACTATTTGCTAAATTTTCCCCCAAATTTTACTTGAGAAATCTATGACCAAACGGAACCTAAAAAAGGAAATCATAACAATTAAAAGTGGACGGAATTAGTATTACAGAGACCAGAGTTGTGTTTCATGTGTTTTTGGGTCTAATTAATTCTGTTTAACTTCATTAAATTAGACATCCTCACGAGTTGTCCCCTTCGTTATCTAACTAGACTGGCTTTTGGATAGAGTTCCAATTCTATACTCTTAAATTTCAACATCATAATTCACAAGTCAACCAGAATTATCATCGAAAACAATTGAATTTTTAAAATGCTTTCTCTACTCTATGACAACCAAGAGGTTCAACAAGCATTTACTTTAGACGGTTGCAATTAAATGCTATGACAAATATAATTAGATTGCAGAGGGATTAAGAATCAATAAATTCAAATAAAACACTATATCATCAATAACATAGAAAAAAGTTATACTAATTATTATTATGTGAGAAATATAATAACACAAAAGATTATTTATGATGGAGAGCCTGTTTGGATTAGCTTAAAAGTTGATCAAACCTATTTTAAAATTATTTTTAACTTTTGGGCGTGTTTGATAAATTTAAAAATAACTTAAAATAAGTTTTGAAATACTTAAAATAAGTTTAAAGTTAAAAGTAAGACTCTCCCTACTTTTTTATTTTTTGACTTAAAAGTCATTTAAGTTTAACTTTAAAAAGTTACTTTTTAAAATTACTCCCTCAATCTATTTTTACCTGTCCACTAATTATTTTGATATGTCCAAAAATAGTTGTCCAGTTTATAAGATTAATGAATATTTAGATGACTTATATTTAATATTTGGTAAGATTATCTGTATTATTTACTGTTTCTTAATTCATGTGTCAAGTCAATAGTGGACAATTATGATTGGATAAAAGAAGTATTTTTTTTAAGCCAATTCAAACGGGCTCGGAGCCATTTCCTATGAGGATTACTTTATTTATATATTTTAGGAAAAATTAGATATTTCCTATTCTGAGACTCACCTCAAAAATACAAGTTTGAACCGGTTCTGAGAAAATATCTCTTAAAGGAACACTTATCTTTTTTTTTTCAAAAATCTGTCGTTTGGTTATAATTAAACTTTGTTCTTATTCTGAAACTATAGTTTTTTTTTTTTTATGTCTTTGATAGATACAAAGCAACTAATATCTTCTTAAAATACTTTTTTAAACTTAGTTCAATTTTCATTTCTCTATTGGTTCAAACCGAACACAATAAAATTTGTTTTTTCTATATATAGATCCCCCAACTTTAGCACTTGGTAGAGTCCTCTTGTAAGTTGTGACAACGAATATATACTAAAAATATTCTATTTCCTTCCACCAAATAACAATATCTCAAAGAGAAAAACAAACCAGATAGATGGCGGAGTCAGGGTGGCACCGGTCCTCCACGTCATCTTTCAGGTGGATCCGACTGAATTTTTCACTTCCGACGTCCTTTATGCAGTGGCCAAGGCTGTTCACTTCGTATTTCACGCCGAATGGGAGTTCGAGAAGCCATGACGGCGTCATTTCGGCCTCCTCCCCTCGGCAGTGGTCATGGCCGGGCCTTGACTTGCCTTTCAACATCGTTGATTCTATTGTCTGGTCTATCATCTCCGCCGTTGAATCTATTGCTCTCGTCTCTATGCTCTGTTTTTTCTTCCTTTTCTGTGGATGTACTATCTAAATTGCAAATTTCAAGTTTCTATTTATATCTAATGTAGTTATAGTTATCGAAGTTCGTACATCGGGATAGACGGAAGATTAATCGGCCGGTGATATTGGGGGAAAAGGCTGATATTGTATCAAGCACGTGGAGAGTGCCGTGATGTGAGCTGAGGGTAATTTTGTCAATTAGGCAAGAGTGGACTCAACTCATACTGAATTTTACAAGGTCTTTTTTTTTTGGCATAATACTTGCCTTTAATTTAGCGTCACAACTATGAACTTTAATTTTAGGTGTGCACAAGTAGACACTTAAATTTATAGAAAATTGAAAAAATATTCATCCTACATGAAAATTTTGTGTCCTACGTGGTGTCCTACTTGTATAAAATTGTTCAATTTTGTGTCCTACTTGTATAAAATTTTGTCCTACGTGGTGTCCTACATGAAAATTTTGTGTCCTACTTGTATAAAATTGTTCAATTTTACACAAGTTTAAATGTCTATTTGTGCACATTCAAAGTTGGAGGACATAGTTATCCGTTGAAGTCAAGTCAAGTCAAGGGTCATGTTTATGCATTATGTCTTCTTCTTTTTCCCTTTCTTTAAATGTTATTTTCTGTAATACCTTTTGTACATAAGTGTGTTGTTTTTGTTATTTATAACATTTCCCGCTATCAAATTAAACTATTTTGAAAGGTACAAATTTCATTACTCATTTAAAAGTTTCAAGTCCGCATTATTATAGAACGTTTAACAAATGTGTAACTTTGCTAATGTAGTTCCAATTTTTAACAACTCTTAAAAGGCAAACGAAACTTCAAATTAATAATTTAAAAGAAGTCTGGGAAATTTGTAGTTGAATTATGATTTATTAAACAAAATACACTGTAGAAAGTGACATATTTCTTATTTCTATGTTAGTTCAAATATACTTCCTTCGTTTTATTTGTCATTTTATATTTAAGATAATAAAATTAAAAAAATACATTTTACGTATCAAAAAGTCTTTTTTTTATGACGTGTTTACATAAAATAGCAAAAAGGACAGAGTTAGACTATATCACTGTCTAGTAAAGAATATTTAAATTTAATGCGTGTTGACTAGGCTCAATTTATTTTTATTGTTTATTTAATGAAGAGACAATCAGACAAGCAAGGCACGACGAAATTTACTAGGGGCCATATTTGTTTCACAACTTATTTAGCCCGCCGTATGTCCAGGACTCAATTATGTGATAAGACTACTCAAAATAATAAATTTGTACCACATATTGGGCTAATCTAATATACTAGCAAAAATTACTTTCATTTCTCTTCTTCAAACCTCTCTGATTTCCATAGTTTTATAGTTTGCTCAGAGATATCAAACTCTACTAAGATTAACGTGTATATATAGAGAGAGAGGACTTAGATAACTTATAGCGGGAAAAGAAAATAACTTCAAAAATTAGTGAGTGGTCTTGAGATTATAATCGTAATTGTGCAAATTGAGGCCCTAAAAAAGGCAGCTAAGTTTCCTTAGTGGCAAAAACATTCCCCAAATTTCCAGAATTGATATTCTCAATCATATCTATCTTTTTCTTCCACTAACTTGGTGGGAAAAATATTGATAGAAAATACTCCATATGATTAATTCTGTTAAAGCAAGGTCCTATATGTCAAAATCAAATGATAATAATAAACTAACAAAAAGAAAGATTACAGAATATATAAACTTAATTATAAGGAAGTCTTTAGTCTTAGTGAGTGAATTTGTTGGTCAAATGTACAATTTTTTCTCATTTCATTTTCCAATTCCAAAATGTTTATCTTTAGACTTGTTTCTCTCTGTATATACTAAGAATTTGTTATACATTTACCTATCATTTATAATGACAATTCGAGATTTGAGTTCTCAGCGATTTCAATTTTTTAACAAAATGTTATTATATATGCCGAAGAGGAATGCCTTGCGGTGTGCATCGGTCTGTTCGGTTCAATTTAATGTATTATCGGTTTGATTTATCGGTTTTTAAATACGGAAAATTTTTATCCGGTTTATCAATTTTGGTCCTTAACGGTTTGGTTTTTGGTTTAACCAATAAGAAAATACGTATAAAATAAATATATGACTTCTCTAATAAATTTGATGCGACAACATAATAATGTAACTTTACAAATGCTCATAAAATAGAAACAATAATAACAAACATGAAAAGAACTATACAAGTGTAACACAAAAAGAATAAGATGAATATGGTTCTTACTTTAGGTTTTGACGTTTTGTATGATGTGAAATTATGAACTCAAAATCAATGTGAAATGTGAATTGAAGGCTAAAGGACAAAGACAATACCCCCATGTCCCTAATTACTTGTCCACTTTTGAATTGACGCACCTATTAAGGTAACAATGATTGACATAATGAATTTACCATTTTACCCCTATTAATTATGAAGTGGATAAAATAAAAACTTAAGATTTTCAAGAAATTCTATATTTTTCAAAGTAATTAATTGAGAGTATAATAGGTAAAAAAAATTGTCCTTTCTTGATTTGTCAAAATGAACAAGTAATTAGGGACAGAGGGAGTAACTAGTAAAGTATTGAGATTAATATTTAATATTTATGTCCAAGTAAAAGTAGTACTAGTCTTAATGGGTTATCGGTTTACCCAATAACCCAGTATTAAAAATCAATACCGAACCGATAACCCGATAATTTTTTTCATAAAACCATTAAAAAACCGTTAGCCTAATAACTCAATAACAATAAAATAATAACATTTTTTTCGATTCGAAATCCCAAAAGTACCTTACACCTTGTTTGGATAGTTGATTATTACTTAAATTCATTCTTGGTAACAATCAAAAGTCTTATTTTTTGTGTTACTTTAACATTTCTTCTCATTTTATCTTTACTTATTATTTATAAGTGCATTTATATAGTAGTTCTACCTTTTACTCGATTTTTCTTATAGGTTTATCATTCAAATTGTTGATGTGTGACGTTACATAATAACATAAAATGATACAATCTATTCAAATATTGTGTTCATTAAAACAACAGAATCCAACCCAATACAATATATTGTGAAACAACAGTAGGTAACACAACCATCCAAACAAAGTGTACAAAAAACAACAATCACATATAATTAATATCCTAAAACTCGAATGAATACCAATAATTCATCTAATAGTTTCAATAAATTCAAACTTATTTTATTTACATACTCTTCCTATGAAATTGTCTAAATTTCTCAAGATACATACTGAATTCTATCAATTAGTCCAAGATGCATCTCAATAGATTATCCAATATATTGTTGGGCCATGGAGCCCATAGAGATTAACTTGCCATCATATTTTTTTGTCGTAGGAAAACGGATTTATTTTAGGGTAAATTTCATATATGGCAAACAGTTTTAAGCAAATAATGCTCCATAGTTATAGTTTATCTAATTACGCTCTATGAGTATAGTTTAGTTTGCTATGGATCATTAGATTTGTATATCTCATTTTTTTTTAAAAAAATTAATAATTAAATAAATACATGAGCGCTAAATACGGTAACAAAATATAACTGTTAATTAATCCCTTAATTGATGCGATAAAATCAGTTTTAAAAAAGAAAATATCCCACGATTCATGCTAAGTGTATTTACTTACAATTTCTTACCAAAATTGACTCTTCAAGCTATAAAATTCTCCCTTAAAATTTAATTTTTTTTATTTTTACTGGGTTTTAACAATCAAAATTTGGTTTGATTTCTTTATCCATAATATAACAACAAATATTTTTCGATTTAAAACTAATAATTCGATTTAGTTCTTCCTTTCTAATTATTCATTTGAAACAAAAAAAATTAATTTCAAATCATGAACTCTGAAATATACAAATCAAAATGTATATAATTATCATGAGCATATACAATCGTATGAGATATACATATGATAAATGCATGAGAACTATTGGTATATATACAACTGGTGCATATATACAAATAAGTAATTATATATTATTTCTAAAAACGACAAATACATATATCATTTGATATACAAATTAAAATGTATATAAATATCATTAACATTCAATCGTATAATATATACAAATAATAAATGCTAGAAAATTATTAACAGATTCAATCGTATAAGATATACAAATGATAAATGCTAGGCAACTATTCGTTTATATACAATTGACAACCTTTTTGTATATATGCAATTGATATATATATATATATATATATATATATATACAAATAAACAATTATATATTATACATGAAAATATACAATAAAAACGACAAATACATATACCATTGATTCATTCCTGTTGAACCATCAAACTTTTTTCCTCAATTTTTCCGCGTCTATGTTTTCCTTGAAAAAATTTCAAATTTTGTTGCATCTTAATTGAGTCATTTCAGTGCTTGAAACATGTTTTGGGCGATTATCTTGAATTGTGATGCCACCATGATTAGGAGGGAGAAAGTAGATTTCGAAATTCAAAATCAATGTGTATGAGTGATTTTAAGAAAGAATTAGAGAATGGAAAGAGGAGAGATAAAATTAGATTTGTATAAATAAGTACTCAAATAAGGGAAGGACTCTTTTTCTTTCATTATACAATTCGTTCGTGGGTCTCATAATTAATAGCAAATTATACTCCCTCCGTCCACTATTGTTTGTCAGGTAAACTAAAAATAGCTGTCCAAAATTAATTGTCAATTTAAATAATCAAGAAATAATTAGTCACTTTTTTTCAATTCTGCCCTTGATAATTATAACTACTGGTTTCAAAAAGTATTGGTCATTTTAAAGTTACAAGACTACTTTAATGTGAAAAAAGTTGCATTTACAGTTTTCAAAAAATACAAACCATTTTAATAATAATTGATAGTAAGGTTATATTAGTCAAATTGCACCTTATATTAAATTTTTCTTAAGGGTTGTGCATGATCTTATCATGACAAACAATAGTGGACGGAGGGAGTATTAAACTATTATCACACACAATAATTAATTAAAACTATAACCATAGTGAATAATAAACTAGTAATGTTTGTCAACTCATGTAATTTTTCCTAAATTAAATTATAATATAAGAAGAAGAATCAATTTTTGCTAACATGTTGAAAACTACTAAGATTTTCATTAGTTCTATCTAGAGGCAAATTAAAAATTTCAGTGTGCTCAAAGTAGTTATAATTTATTTATTATTGAAGTAATTCAGAAAAAATGTGTTAATACATTTTGGGAAGTGCACGTGGCCAAAGTGCTAAAGTTAGGACCAAATCCTGTATTTTTTATATACATTATGGATTATATTTATCAAAGGTTATACATAAAGGATCAAAATAAAACAAATCCAATACATTACGGACTATTTTGATCATTTTCTCATCTTTGCACAGTCGTGTGAGGGTTTTGTTCAGGAAGTAGCCGGAGAAGCTCTCAATCCACAGGAAGCTCAACAATGGCGTGGAGGCAAATTCTATTTTCCAACAGAAGATTAATTTCAGTACCTTCAAACTCTGTGACATCTGGGTTCGCTAGCTTTTCTTCCAAATCCAATCCTTATATAGGTAATTTCAATTTTGAAATTTGATAAAGAATTGTTTTTTTTTTAAACCCATAATTTTGAAATGATAAGAAAGATGGTGGGTGCAGTGAAGGTGGGGATTCCAGAGTTTTTGAATGGAGTAGGGAAGGGGGTAGAGACGCACGTTGAGAAGCTTGAATCGGAGATAGGAGATTTCTCGAAGCTTCTTGTTACTCGCACTCTTAAGCTCAAGAAACTTGGCATCCCTTGTAAACATGTCAGTATTTATCCCCTTTCCTTTCAATTTGTTTCTTTTTTGTCCAATATTTCTTCTGAAAAGGTAACTGCTTTCCAGCTTTTAAGTAATTCTTCAAAACCAAAGGGATTAGATCTGTGTGGGTGTTTCCTCTGTCAAGATGATAAAACACATATTCGATGGTTAATTGTAGGTAGTGTCTAGTTACACCATTGTAAGAAAATCTCAATAGATGTGATGATGAATAATGTTAAGAATCATTGGTTAAGGCTTTGAAAGAGTTGATACTGGGAGCATTTTTATTTTTTCCATTCGTTTCTGCCATTTGATATTGTTAAGCTAGTGGGGATTGTCTAGCTTTGAAATCGCATATGCATTGCAGTAGGTGGAAAATCTTACAATCCGACACGATTCTATAGGGTAAAAAATCCAGTTGTCAGCACTAACAAGAGAAACAAAAGTGCTCTAAAGATATATCGGAGACAAAAAGCCTCCCAGTGACCTATAGGAACAGGTTTTCCTACCCCTTTAAATGCTTTCCTAACGAAATGCCTTGATTGGTTCATGAAGCATACCTTTAATCTCCCATTCTCAACGTCGAGAGACTTTAATAACTATATCATGCCAGGAAAAGGGGGAGTCAGGTGTTTAAACCTATACCCCGAAATCTATATTTCAATTGCATCCATATGAACGCTGAAATACCTACTTCCCATGTTCCTCCTTCTGAATTTCCATACTAGAAGCACCTTTCTTTCTGTGCCTGGCACCATACTATGGGTATGCTCCACAGCACATATCATAATCTGTATGCAATAAGACAGTGAAGTAGTAACTGATTGTCATCCTCTCCTGCCTTCTTGCACCTTAAGCACCATATATTGTGGATTATCCTCCTCCTTAAGCTTTACACTGTTAAGACGGATCCCCCTGCTGCTGTTCAGATAAAAGAGGAAATTGTCCTTGGTGCTCCAAGGATCCATATTGAGAAGGAAACTGCCTGCACTCCCTTTCCAACAATCTGCTGTAAGAAGATTTCCAATGTGAAAATGCCAGTCTTCTGCTCTCTCCATATCCACTGTATCTTTCAATTTATGAGATATCACATTCAAAGCATCTTTGCGATGAAATCAGGTGTATACAGAGTAGTCTATGAATCTGGGCCTAAAAGTTTCACTTTTGATAGCATCAATAGGCCTACATTTTTCTTTATCTAGAAAAGGCCTACATTCTTTTGCCAGTCTGAAGAAAGAGATAGTACTGAAGTCCTTTTCATCTAGGAAATACTGGATACTTTAAGTGTTCATCAAAGATATTTTGTGATTAGATTGTTGGTTAAAAGAATGTGTTCAAGATTACGAAGTATGATCAACGTTAGGTCTAGTAAGCACATATAATTTTGGTTCATAAGTTTTTGCATCCGAATGTTAATCGACATAAAATTCTTCTTATGCTTTAAAATCTATGATCTGATTTAGTGGGTAACTAAGCTCTTGAGTGAAAAATATCTCCATGGAGAAGTTTGGTCCCTCGTAACTTTACCTGAAAATTATTTCGTAGTTGACTGTCCATCATAGCCGAGTATGAGATATTACAGGGGAAGAGCATAAGTTGTGTTAGTGGTGTCCTTAAACATGTTTTTTTTTTTTTTGATGACAAGGGAAACCCGCAGCCGCTACCCTTTGGGTGCGCACAGGGTAAAACCCCTGCTCCTATGCAATAGCTCGCAAACCACATAGGAGAGGTAGTGTGATTTAAATGATGTAATGTGATTAAAGATTATGTCCTATGCAACTTTATCCTATTGAGATGATCAATTAGTCTATTGTGTTAGGTTAGTACATTTGGAAGTTTACCCTCCGAACTGCAAAGTTAATCTATGAGATCTCAGAGTATTATCATTATGCACAGAATGGTTGTTTTGCACACTTCTGAGGTACATGTGTTGTCTTGGGTTAGGGATTCTGGCGAGGACAGCTGAAATTGATTCCTAAATTTTTAAAAGCGCTAGGAAAATAGGTGGTACTGTAAGATAGTGTGGGGGAAGAGAATCTGGGTTTTTTCTATTTACTTTTTACAATCTTTGGGTATTCCAAAACATTCATAGTTTTTTCTATTTACTCTTTACAATCTTTGGGTATTCCAAAACATTTATACTTTCAAGTTAGTATAAAAAACATGTCTACAATCATAGAGAATGTATAACAATTGATCACTTTTGGACTGTCCAACAACTGGAACGATAAGTGTAGAAAAATTAGCCTTTTGGGTCTAATTGCCACACATGAATATGGAGATTGAAAGGTAAATTCATAGCTTGGAGTGAATGTTGTGTCTTTTAAGGAATAACATTAACTATGACGACAAAGCCACACCAGGACTCTTGATTGATAATACCAGAGATTTTTCTGACTTTGCAATATTGCGCCGAGACCAAAACCCAATAAGCTGCAATCAAAGTGAAAATTTTGCTGATCCGATCAAGTCTGCTATTTCCCGGTGACCAAATTTAACACTTTCTAGTCTTTAGCACAGTAATCTTTTTGTTTGAGTATCGATGTGAACAGTGCCAAAGTCTTCACCAAAGTTTAACTCTAGAAAATGATTGGACAAGTGCATAGAAGTTAAAACTAGTTTCTATATGCAATTTTAAAAAAATGAGGAGAATAGCGAAGCATAGTTGTATGTTTTTCTATTCGACTCATCATGCCGCTGTTGTTTGAATTACAACCATCAATTCTTTGTGCTGTGTTTTCGCTTGCATCCATAACCTTCTTTTGACTCTTTGCTTTTGCTGTTTGCAGAGGAAGCTGATACTGAAGTACACTCACAAATATAGGCTGGGACTTTGGAGGCCCAGAGCTGAGCCTGTGAAAGCTTAATTAATTCATTTTGTTGGTAGTATTTCTCATGAAGAAAAACTTTCTGCTATGATGCTCATGTTTTGTACTTGGATGGATGTTTTATAGGGGGTAGCCAACTGCATCAGGTTTTTTTTGCCCCTGTTTGGAACTGTCTTTTGATCAGTAAAGTGAGAATTAGGCATTTGCTTTGTATGAATGCATCAATAACTAATGCCCTCTTTATTTTCCTTCTATTGAGTATTAATTGATTAGTGCATCCATCCCATATTATCATTTTTTTTATATGTAAGCTCGATATGTAAAGGTTAGCTTTGTTATAAGAGTAAACCATATTCAGAAGTGCTGCAAAAATTGAAGATTTCTCTCGAACGGTGTTTGATTGAACTTTTTTCCTGTTGGAAAATCTTTTCATCTGCTATAGAAACAAACGCTTTGGGTTTTATAATGTTTGACCTCAGAGTCGAATCACATAGAGAAAAGATGCTATACATAAATGAAGGGCTAACATAACCAAATCATTAAGGAAGGTGCACATCTCAAATCAAGATACGGTAGTTGCGTTCCGCAAGTGAAGCTCTGCAATGGCCCATGTACATCACCAAAGTCATGTCTGGCTCCCAGTGGCATGTAATCAGGGTATCTTTTTCTAGCTACTTAGGAGCACCTACAAATATCAGGAACCCTAAACAAAATCCATAGTAATTGTTACATTTCTGTACAATAAGCAGACACTATTAGCCAAAATATTCAAAATGATTTTACTTGTTTGAGTCAGTTCCTCTGTTAATTCCAAATCCACAAACCTTGATCTGCATTGGTGCAAGAAGTGAGCAGTTAGTAAATCATCAGACCTGCTCCTCTTGTGCTGATATCATTGTTTCCCATCGAATCATTTCACCTTGCTGTCTTTTTTTGAGGCCGGGGGAAGATTCGAGGATATGATAGCACACTTGTGAGTTGCACTTCAAATCTACCAGCAAGACTTTCATAAAGGCACTTTAATCTGAAACACAATATGTATAATAAAATGATTGAGCGCTTCCTTCTTGTTGAAAGTGACAAGTAACCCTAGGTTAGCATTCTTGACTTGCAGTACAGCAGTTGGTTGTTGCATGGTAAAGTTCCTGTGTGTATAAGAAGGAAAACAAAGGAAGGTAATGTCATGGTCAAGTAGTTGTTTAAGTGCCTAATAAACCATGCATCTCTTAAGACATTTGTCAAAGCTCGTTTCTATTTCAAGATATAAACACACGACCAACATTTTTGTACAGAAGATGGAAGGGGAAGAGTTAAATTACGGGGATTGGAATCCCCAGTTACTCCCTCTAGAACTGTTTGAGATGCCACATCATAAACCAGTCGAACTGAAAAGTTAAAAAGAAGTTGTATGTGAACCTACCACTGAATTTAAAGGCGACATACACACTGGTGTCATACACGAGAGCCCAAAACACCTGTAACATAAGAAAACATAATCATGATTCACTTCATTGAGAATAAAATCCATATAAGGGATCATAACAGAAAAGTATACTAGATTGTACATTTGACAAGTCACTAGTGCAACAGCATTTTGATTTTCCCCCATCAATGTTGAGCTAAGTTCGTAGCAACTCCTCAGACAGTGTCTATGAATTTTTTCCCCATATTGATAGCAAATGTGCTTAGAATTTTATCTTCCGTGTTTTGAAATTTTCTTCCGTTGTTTGTTATATAAACACATGTATTTCCACAAAGGAGAGGATATTAGTTTTGCTAAAGCAGACGAAGTTTAACAAGTTTTTAACAGATAATGACCACTCTCAAGGAAGTTTAGCTCCAAATCATGCATTTTTAAAAAAAAAATCTAATTCATTTGTACGCATATTGTAAACTGTGTTCAAGAAAGCTGTAAATAGTACATCTCCAAAATAGATATAAAAAATGGTCCTTATAACAACAGTGATATATCTCTTGGGGGTCGTTTGGTGTGAAGGATAATACCAAATAGTCCTGGGATTAAATTATAGTACCACTTAATTTGTTGTTTGGTTGGCAAGTCCGGGATAACTTATCCCGGGATTAAGAATTAGTACCGGGATAAGTTATCCCTCCCCTTGGGTGGTATAGTAATCCCGGGATAACTTATCCCGGGATAAAATAAGTAAATGACAAAAATGTCTCTTTAAACCGTTTTTATACATCACTTTTTACATTCGTGAAGGGCATTTTTGTAAACAAATAAATTGTACTTAAAATTTATTATTTTGAATACAACAAACCAAACACTCAATAAAAAATAATCTTATCATAACTTATCTTATCATAACTTATCCTATCATAACTAATCCATCATAATTTATCCCATCATAACTTGAATTCAAACCAAACGGCTCCTTAAAGTTCAGCTATGTCTTACGAGAAATCTTTGGACAGACATTATGAAATGACATATCATATGCCATGCTTCATTAAGCACAACTTAGTAGTCACCTTTTGATGCCTAACTGGAAAATCAGAAACAACTTATTTAATGGCATCAACATATATGCAGCTACAATTGAAACACTAGAAGTGATCCAATTCAACCAGCTTATGATTTTCCTGCATCAAGGAAAATGAAGAAAACAAGTTTCACTAAGCTTCTGACATTATATGATTCATTCAACCAGAGGAAGAGGAAATCTTAAGCTTGCAAATCAAGAGGTTTTGGCTCTTAATAGTGACAGACTTAAATTGACTTCATGCATTTAGCTAATGAGATCTTCGGAGCATTTTGAATAAGCAAGGACATATAGTTTTGTATAAAGGCAACTGCAGCTATCTAGAATTTTGATCCTCCCTTTCTTCTTATTTGTTAAATCTCTTTAGAAACTCATCATGCTTTTTCTGGGTGCCCATTACCATTTCATATTCATATTGACAGTTCTCATAAGGAATGTTGAACAAGAATAGTGAAAAACAGAAGGAATGTTAATCATCGAAGCTTAATTGAGTTGCTCCAAATTAAATGGACTGTGCCTTTAATCACACAGTATATATGTTTGAATTCAATATTCCTGCAAGAACTGAATACTGCAGAATTGGAGCAAAAGCTGTGATCTTCATTTTCCTCAGTCATTTCAGTAGCTACAGGAAAACTAATATCTTCAAACTAGCAGAATTGAAAACAAAAGAAATGAACTTATACTGCTGACGAATTAAAGTTGTCACCAATAAAACAACATATTTGGTTTAAAAGCCAAAAAGAAGAATATTCAAAAGATCTCCATGATAATAAATTTTATGAAGAAGTTCATACTCTCAATACTGCTGACGAATTAAAAGTTCAGATATCCTAGGATATGAAGTGTACCTTGAAATATAATAATCAAGAAGAACAGAATTGTGATCACCGTTGCTAATATATTCATCCTCGAAGATGATCCGCTCTCCTTTTTAATTTTCTTCAGTGCCTTCATTCTTTCGGTCCTTCTACGCTTCCATATAGCAAGCTCAGATATTTCCTTGACGAACTTTGCATCAGAGGCATCCAGTGATGGACCCTTTGGGGGTCTAGGTGGTTTAGGAGGCTTTGGCTTCCTTGTCTTCTCGATATTCATTTTGTTGTCCCCCAAATTTTCCATCTCTTCCTTCACTTTGTTTGACCAAATTTCTGTACGCCTAACAGATGATAGCTCATCAGCACTTAAAATCTTGTTATATGTACTTGAACCATCTTGATTCCTTACAGATCCATTGCACGATTGAACTCCACGAAACCCACTACCCGCTTTATACGACTCTTTATTAGAAATTTCACCAGTCAGATCATAGTTATAACTGCCATCTTCATCACTAGTTGTTCCCCCACTCTCTAAATCTACCTCGAAATCACTTTCCCTTGACTGTATATGATCCATAGCTAACCCAAAGTGTTTGTTGTCTACCTCTCTCCAACTCCTTTAGCTGATAACAAAAACATAAATTAGAAACAAAGTTACTAAAAAGCTAAGCCATTGTACAACACATTTGTTCGTGTTTCGTCACATCAAAGTCACTTGCAGCCATCCACCAACTAAAGACAAAGGAAAAGCTAATCTGTTTTTTTCATAAAACAAAAGACACCAAAACATTCAAATGAACACTTGCTTCTTTTCCACTTTAAAAATATATTTACTTGTGCTAAAAAGGCTATCCAAATTTAGAGTAATAAACAACATTATCCTACAACCTAAAAAGGATACCGCCTTATTCTCATGTTCCACAAACTTTAAATGGATCTTGAAGAAACGCCATCATCAAGCACTCAATATTGTGTAGCTTTTTAAAAGTACAACGCAAACAATCACACACATATATACAACAACATTACCAATATAGTTCTATACCTAGGCAGGTAGAGAGAGAGAGGGGTTGTTTCTGACAAACCCTCAACTCAAGGAAATCGCAAATACAACTGTAGATATTAACAATAATTAATTTAGAAAATTTCCAAAGCCAAGACAATCCCAATCACATGGAAGATTCGTTTCACCAACACAGACTACAGACATGGAAAATGACAAATCAAAAAATTTGAAAAAAAGAGTGGTCCCTTTGCAGCTAGGAATAAAGCAAATTATACAAGAAAGGATAGTATAAATACACAAATTTCCCTTTTATCCAAACAAAAGGAAAGGAATTTAGTCACAATACCTAATAGGGTTTCCGATATTTTATATTTCAAATAATCCAAAGAAGTTAAATCCATTGTTCCACATTTTCTTCAAATACAACATTTTTTTTTTAAAAATAAAAAAAAATCTCAAACAGGAATAAAACCACAAAGAGGGGAAATATAAGAAAACTAGAAATGGGTATAAAAATATATGAATAAGAAAGAGATCAAACACAAAAAAAGAAGAAGATTTGTTATACATACATAGAAGGTGACAACATGGTTAGGATTTGGCCATGGAAATGGATTTCATGGTGAAGAGGAAGAAGGGAACGAGGTCGTTTTGAA
The DNA here is from genome assembly GCA_029582245.1 of Solanum etuberosum. Lineage (NCBI taxonomy): Eukaryota > Viridiplantae > Streptophyta > Magnoliopsida > Solanales > Solanaceae > Solanum > Solanum etuberosum. The sequence goes on from JAJONR010003848.1 coordinate 22,169, forward strand.
AGAGAAAAACGTGAAGTTAGGGACAAGACCTTTGTAATAATAGTCAAAGGAAGATTTGGAACATTCCCAACACTTGTAGATAATGTTAAACAGCAATACCCATTTCTATGTGCGGACCCATGTTGTTTATTATTTTTCCGGTCTTGCTTTAAAAAATAGAATTTATATATAAATTACTATCATTTCAAAACAATTTTACAAAGATACTAGTTATTTTTTTTCATTTGAGTTTCTCTAAAAATTTCAGAAAATTGGAAGGAATGATTATTAGAGTACTATTTAAAAGAAGTTGCGAGTTATTGAGACGAATTACACAAGTATTATTTTCCTATGGAGAAGCTATGAGTTAAACAAAAAAGAATCCCAAATTCTATTCAAAGAAAAAAAATACCCCTTGCCATTATTTTTAAATGATAAAAGTGAATTACTCCTATTATATTTTAATAAATAAATAAAACGTAGTCATAACTCATAATGTTGGAACAAATAAAATTTTTTGTAGTAACAGCTAAAAATGCAATATGGGAAGGAGGAACCAGAAAGCCCGGCCCGGCCCAACCGTTGGAAGGAGTCTGCATTGGGCCGTCCTTGTGATTAGGCCCGAACCCAGTAACAGCCGGTGAATAGTTTCTAGTATAACTTATATGAGATTTACATCCTATCCCAACATTTGGATTTGAGATCGATACATTACCGTGTGGTAGTTGCTATGTAATTGATACATTTAGTATAAATTTAAATTTACGGATCATATCTAAAAAATTAGTGTATGATACATTATTATTTATGTATCTCGTTTAAATTGATAAGTATTGTATTTATACTAGATACATTAAATAACTAATTATTGCTCATAAGATGTTAGATTTGAGATTGATACATTATCGTGTGGTAGTTTCTATGTAATTGATACATTTAGTATAAATTCGAATTTACGTATACATTACTATTTATGTATCTCGTTTAAATTGATAAGTATTGTATTGTTACGGGATACATTAAACATGTAATTGTTGCCAATAAGTTGTTTGGTTTGAGATCGATACATGTAGTATAAATTAGTATTTATGTATCATGCCCGTTTAATTTGACGTAGCTATGTATCATATACAAAAAAAAAAAATATGAATATGAAAAACAATGATTTAGTTATAAAATAGTACTGCACATACATAATAAACATATGATACATAGTCAATAAATTGAGCCTATTGTTCGTGTTTTCCTGTAAAAAAAAAAAAAAAAAACTGGAAAGAAAAAAATAAATGAAGAACTACCTCTTGATTAACTTTAAATCATTAACTGGAGAGAGAAAATATTTAAAATTCAAAATAAAGGAGTGATAAAGGTAACTGGTGATATAGTGGAGTGATTATAGGCATGAAAAAGGGAGAAAAATAGTGGAGTTGAAAGATTAAAAGTTATGTATCCGGAAAGGAGAGAATTTGAGAAAAAAGAGGAATTTTTGTAATTTTTTAAAATGGTAGGGAATAATAGAAAATAGGGTAAAAAAGGATGTGTAGTTAGGTAATTTTTCCTAGTTTCTACTACCATTACATACTCTAATTTGGGAAACAAAGTTGGCCTTGATATGAAAATTCTGAATCAAATTTCTTTTGGATTTCTGGATCATTTCAAATATGAAAATTTGTTTTTGAATTCTGAATTTGGTAGGCTTAGGATAGGAAAGAAGATGTAGTAAGGATGATCTACTTGAATTTGATCACGAAAACCGATAACATGCATGATCATTTTTCATTAAGAAACACCTTGTTTCAACCGTAAACAAATAAGCAGATACTTAAAGTTTGCACTCTATTAATAAAATGATTTTTGTCACAACTTTTTTGTAATTTTAAGTAGTTTATTTTCTATATATATTCAAAAAAAATTTATCAGACGAATATTTGTCATTCATTAGACAAGAATGCTTGCAGGAATTTTAGGAATTCATCCAAATACAACAATTGAACATAGAGAATTCCACTTTATGCCTAACGTAAATATGGTTGAGCTTTCCAAAAAATTAATTAGCAGTCCACTTAATCCTTTTTCTAGGTTAGATTTTTAATTTAATTCGTTCCAACTTCCAATAAAAGTGACTCTTTTAAAATCCTCCATCTTTCCATATTCGTGTTGGAAAATGAAGGTCTAATATCAAGTATCCATAATTTCCTTAAAATACTGATATTTATTAACTTTCTAAATTTAAAAATAATAATTAATTAAAGTATTTATTTTTGCCAAGTTGTTAATTTTTTAATTATATTTAGAAAAATCTAAATTTGACTGTTTCTAATAAAGTTAAAATAAGAAAGAAAAAAAATCAATCCTTCTCCGTTTGCTAAAATGGACCAGAGAAAAGGAAAATAAAATAAATTTCTAACCTAGTCAACTATACTCCTTCCTTATCTATTTACACCTCAGCAGATTTGAAACTATTATAAAGAAAAACATTTATTAATGGTTTAATCTGGTTATATATCATATTAATCATTATAATTATGTTTTAAAAATCTTGACTTGACTACAAGTATTTTATATAGTTCTTTAATAATAATCTAAAATTGGAACAAAATAAATATTTTTACTTCTTCAAAATGGAGCAAATAAATAATCTATTTTAAATAAGATGATACAAAAGTTTTATGTACGTATGTTTTTAGAAGGAAATAAAGTGAAAACCTTAATCCGTTATTAAGGGTCTTTATATTTTTATTTTTTTTGGAAGTACTATGTAGTCACTAGTCACAATAAACAAAGTTACGTGACGAAACATATAACACAGATAATTAATAAAGGACTAGTAATTAGGCATAATTGATTAAAGACGGATAATAAAGAGCATAAACACGATACTCATTATAACAAGCGACACACTTAAAGGAAACATCAAAAGCCTAAACATTGGATAGTAAAATATTTATCGTTCAATCAATCGAACATATAGCCGATGAAATACACCAACAATTCAATCTCAACCCCATTGAATACGAAGTTTAACATCCTGAACGAACTGCTTTCCTTAAGCTAGCGCACTGGCACCGCTTCGTGGGCTTGCCAGTTTTCCTTCCTCACTACTATCTCGAGAGAAGCAATCGGCTTGGAATGATGTCATTGGTTCTTTTCTTCTCTTTCCCTCTCGGGAGCTTCCTTTCGGAGTCGACGTGCTTCCTTATTCGCGAAAATTTCCTCCCTCCTCCGGTGAAGTAAACAGCCTTCCACCAGACATGCAAGAAGCATAAGCATTAATGCAAGCAAATTCAACTTGTCCCTCATTAAGAACCCTTGCTCCCCAATTGCTCTGCCTAACATTTTCATCTATATTTGGCATATGGAGACCACAAAATAATTCATGAGCAAGATTTTTCAATTTTGGACGACAAGACCATCCTGGCTTCAAACTCTTTGGAACCTCATCGCGGGGACGCTCACTAGACTTGATGGCCTAGAACCAAACAATACATAAAATAATGAGACAAAAATAAAGACACGTCGAATCATTTGTTTCTTTCATAAATCTCATGTCAAATCAAACATAATCCCCGAGAAAAAAACGAGAGTAATAACATTATTTTTTAAGCTATACCTTGGATCAAGCCCTGCTTCATGAATATCATCACTTTTGTCTTCAATGATATCACGAACATCTAGTACATAACAATCCATACTCATGATTCAGCTTTTGGACGCGTTCATAAACCTCAATTCCAACAAACACAAATTTAGGATAAGCCAAGAAAGTCTTAAAGGTTTGTGGCAATTCGTCCAAATTCAACAATTGGAGTATCAAACACTTGTCGTCAATGCAAAATTGGAAAATAGCTAATTTGTCGTTTGCATATTGGCTGTCTAGGCCAACAACAATTTCTTTTCCAGCATATTTGGAGACCATATGAGTACTTGCCCATTCAGTGTCACTCATAACATTTTTTCCATCATAACTGGAGTACATTTCACTTACACGTGCGTTGGCAACTGCAGATTCAATTCCAGCATACTTCAAAAAAACATCATTAGACCATTTTTTTGGCTATGGCTGCTTTGTTAGTTACTGATGTTTCAATTGTTCGTCCGTCGAATTTTACCTAGTACTTTGAAGTGGTGTGGTCGACGGTAGCCATATTGCTCGAGGTGAAATAAAATTGTTAGGGCTAATGAATTCAGAAGATGTCTTGCATGATAAATAAAAATAAAAATCTATTATAAAAGTGAACAGAGAGAGTACTAGTCTCTTTGAAAATTAGTGTACATTATGCATTTAATTTATTTTTTTGGATGACACAAAAGTTTTTTCCTTGATTTATTATCAGGAAATTGAATGGTTACTCACAAACTCCATGCAAAACATTAAATAGAGGGTGATATTTTCAAGATTTAAACAGCTCCATTGATGTTTTTACATGTATCATTTTTATAATTTGTTGGTATTAGTAGTATTTCGTTTCAACTTCCCAAGGAAGAGTTTCTCTATTGATTCCTCTGACTCTATCTAATATCAATGCTCGAAAAAAAAAATTGCTTGGTAAAGCAAGAATTATCCTTTCAATTGGGCAGGGTCGATAAAAAAAGGAAAATTACCTAAATACATAAACTTATTTTACCATATTATCTAAAATTCTTTATCATTTGAAAAATTATAAAGTTTCCTCTACATCACTTGCGTGAGATATCGAGACGAACGTGGTCATTAAGTGATTTATTCAAAATCGAGACGTGGTGTATCAGTCGGATACATCACTTTACGGGATGTACCGCGATGTATTGGGACGTTGAGTCATGTATTTGAAATCGAGACGTGATGTATCCGAAACTGAGACGCGATGTATCGGGACGTTTTGAAATGTATCTGGATTCGACCAAAAAAAATAGGAACAACATGTAATTAGCTATTATCACTATGAAATTTGTGTATAATTTTTTTTAAAAAAAATACATAGCCCAATGTCATAAACGGACCAGTAATAGCACGGTCCAACCACTTTGAGGGAGATGGACTGGTTTTTTCTAATAATTTTCAGTTCATTCATAATTAATCAAGGTTATATACATGACCGATCGAAAGAAAATAAAAGGAAAAAAGGATTACGACCTTTATCATGGTTTAATGCCAAGTTCTGTGACTTGACGAAGCATTAAAATTTGTTTGTATTTGAAAAGTATTTTTTGTCAAATGAAATTTGCCAGAAAATGTAATTAATTCAAATTGTTACAGCTATATATTTGACCAATGTTTACAAATAATTTTTTTAGTGTCAAATTACATTATTTTATGATTAGTGCGTAGTCCCTTTGTTTCAACGAGAAATTACACAAAGGAATTCATTGTAAGTATGTAATTATTTGACTCGAATCCAGTCATTAATTTAACAATCAAATTGGAATATAATTTACTAAATAAATAGATGAGCTTTCATATATACTATCTTAACTTTAAACTAGTTAAACTTGTAAATTTAAGTATTTAACAAATGAAAAAAGAGTCACTCTACCTATGAAGTAAGAGCGGATACGTTTTTTTATAAGAATTGAGAACAATATAAAGTAAACATGTTATTCCACAAAAATAATTGTCATAGAACGAAAAGATATAAACTACAACTGTTCAAACAGTCGAAAAACTTTAAAATGTAATAATTGTCAAAGAATGAAAAGATATGAACTACTTACGACGTACCAGTAAAACAATCTACTTAAGGCAACAATCACTTAAATTAAAGAAAAACTGAAAATAAAATAACCGTACAAAAAAAAAATATTCAACTTCGACAAAGAAATTTAGATTGAAACGAGAAATATAGTTAATAAAACATAACACTGGAACTACAATATTATTATTCCAGACGTTGCTGAAATAAACAAAAGCTTGAAACAAGACAACATACTATGAGACTAAAAAAGATATAATATAGTAAACCACACTTATTAATAGCCCCTCAATTCTCCATAAGAAGTTTGTGCCCAATCTTGTAGGAAGCATAAGCATCAATACAAGCATATTCAACTTGTGCCTCACTAAGAACACTTGCCTCCCAATTGCTTTGACAAACATGTTTTGGCTTAGGCATATAAAGACCACAAATCTCATAAGCAAGATCCTTCAAACCTGGACGTGAAAATCGACCAGGCCATTTATTCTTAGCAACATCACGAATATCAGCCTGACTAGTACAAACCAAACCATACTCATTTTTCAGTTTAAGGATGTCCTCAGCTACCTCAACACCAACAAATGTGAAATTAGGATTAGCCAAGAATTTCTTGAGAATTTGTGGGATTTCGTCCAAATAAAACAATTGGACTATGAGACACGAGTTGTCAATGCAGAGTTGGAGAGTGGCTGATTTGTTGCTAGTGTATGGCCTAAAAGTGGGCTTCCATTCATTGTCTAAGCCCACAACTGTTTGCCTTCCAGAATAACTGGACAGCATTGCATTGGCCCATTCATTGGCAACAGCAGCTTTGTTAGTCACAGTTGTTTCAATTGTTTGTCCACCAAAATTAATGAAGTACTTTGATGTGGTGCCAGAGCTAGAGCTACCATATGATGAGTACATGTTTGTTGTTAAAAGGAAAAATTAGGATTGATGGATAATATTAGATGGCTTGTATGACTATTTATAGTAGGGAGAATTAATTTGTTTTGGAAAACTCAGAAGTTTTACTGGTTAATTAATTCAACTTGATGTGGTTAACTAGATGCATGCGAAAAGTAAATATGAATGACTGATGAGTTTTTCAATACTTAGTAATTAATGGTTTTGTTAATTCTGTTTCAACTTCCAAGGAGAGTTTGTTTATCTTTTAAAATCCTGATCCATCGTCTCCATAGGATGTTGGAAAATTGAAAATCACTGTTCACTATAGATGCTAATGAAATCAGTCCATAGATGATTTAGTTAACTACGACCCAACTAAAGATTTATTATTTTCAACCTTTAAATTAATAAAACTATTATCCTTAATCCTAGCCACCTTGTAGAGTTGTAGTAGGTATAATGACGTAGCTAGGATATTATAAACAATAATTTTCCCAAGCCTTAAAAAATTACTCCCTTCGTCCAACAATATATAGTTATCCACTATACTATTTTAAGATGTCTAATAATACTTGTCTTATTTTATGAAATCAACGAATAATTTTACACGTAATTTCTAATTTATCATTATTATTAATTATAATCTATTATCTATTACATTTTTCAAGATATTATTTTTATCATATTCAAAAGATAATAGTAGTAAGATTTGATTATAATTTCTTAAGTGTGCCAATATCAATAGTGAAACAAACAATGTTGGAACGAGGAAGTATCTTAATTTAAAAAACACCGCCAATTTTTAAATTAAACTATAACCTTCAAAGTTAATATTAATATCAAGATTTTTTAAAAAGAACTTAGCTTGAAACAGTTTTTTCTTTCTTAATGATTAAATTAAAAACGAGAAAAATATTAAACTAATTAAAAACAATAAATATTAAGGTCATAAAAGTTTCTAAATTAATATCGGAACATATTCGATCTTTTCAGATGGTTTTACTTGTCCACTATCATAAAAATAGATGTTTAGCTTTACTTGTTCAAATTGAAAAATCAAGAGATAATATATCATTAAAATTATAAATAATGAAAATCATTCTATGTGATCCTTTGTGTGCCGTCCATAATCTATAATTCTAGCAAACCAATATAAATTTAGGTTACCAAATTTAATTTAATTAATCTAGTATGATGTGCAAAAAGTATAAACTCGTACAAGTAAAAACGCCAATTTATTAAGTCCATATGAAGATAATGGACTAACATCCCCTCCACACCCTTAAAATTATGACACATCATTTCAACAAACTATTTGATTAAAATTTATTTAATCGACTAAAACAGTTAAATCATAAAAACTCAATTACCGATTTTACCCCTTTCAATATTATAGTCTCAATATCTTTTAATTAATTAATTAAAACTAACCCATGTCATAATTATATTAAAGTACCGTAGTAACAGAGGAGCTGAACAAAATCCTTTCAAATTAAATTAACTTCTACTGAAAATAAAAAAAAACATATAATCCGAATATCATTCAACTTACCCACATTTTAATTTATAAACATAAAGAGATACTAACAAAAAAAAAATTGGCAAAAAACTTACCACTGACAAAAAAACAGACATAATATTTGAACAGTTAAAAAACATAAAAATACTTCAATTTTCCATAAGTGGCCAATCTTGTAGTAAGCATATTCAACTTGCCTCCCAATTGCTCATATGCTAACTTGGCTTTTGTTAGTGTATGGACTAAAATTGGGCTTCCATTCATTGTCTAAGCCCACAACTGCTTGTTTTCCAGAATATTTGGAGAGCATTGAAGTAGCCCATTCATTGGCAACAACAGCTTTGGGCCACAAATCTATATCCAAGAAAACTCAAAAGTGAACTATATCCAAGAAAACTAGTGCTCCACCAAGGCCTTTGGGCCACAAATCTATATCTGAAAAAAGCCCATGTTTTAATTTGATACAACTGTGATATACGCACAAACATATATAAAGAATAAACAGTCTCGTTTAGCCTTATACGAGGAATGTATAATCTACGATATTTGGTGAAATTGTCTAATATTTAAAATAGCATTCAAGCAAATCGAAGTTTATCTTGAGAAAGGAAAAATCAACTAAAAACGTCAAAAGTTAAATTATTTCTATTATCTTTTTTATCCCAAAATAATCACATCAATTGATACATGTTCAGAGGTCTAGAGCTTAGAAGAAATTATGGATACCATCGGAAAAAGCAATGTTGATGGTGAAGTTGAAGATGATATTGTACCTTTGGAACCAGTTACGCGTAAGGAAGCACTTATCGCATCTAGAACTCTTCACAATTTTATGGTGCAGTTCGAAAAGACAACACCGGAGCTCTTAAATGCAATAAGAAAAGTTAGAGATGAGCTTCAACGAGATTTAAATTTTAAGAAAAAACAGAACACAATAGAATCATATTTCACTAAATTGCTTAGATATATTTGTACTTTTAAAGAATTATTAATTTATGGTATTAATGAGACTATATATTTATATAGGGATCTTCTGGAAATATAGTATCTTATTATCTTATCGAAATTGGTGATTTTTTCCATTGACCAAAGTCGAAATCGAAGGAAAATATTACTTTAAAGAGATTATTAATTTACCGAGTATTAACACATCAACGACACCCATGATAGAGGACAAAAATGATAGGAAATGCTTTTAATTATCACACAATGTGTTATTAAATGGAGTAAAAAATATAAAAAAAATTGTGGCAAGATTTATTGGGACACAAGGACATGAAATATATGATCCCTAGACTTGGGACAACATCTCCATTTCGATATGTTTGTGGTCCAATAAGATCCAACAATTGTCAGTCTACACGTGGATGCCCTAGTGTGGATAATGACAACTCCAAATTATTATTTTTTTAAAAAAACTTTATACTAGTAATAGTATAGTACTAATAAACATAGATGTATTGTATTTTATAATTACTATTATTATGAATATCTCTAGAAAGCGTGATTCGTATACAAGGAAAAAAGCAAAAGAGAAGTCAGTTAACGTTGTGATACAAATCACGTTTATGAGTCTCAGCCATTTATAGTCATTCTCATTAAAGTAGAGACAATTTGTAATTAGGTAAAATTATAACTGTGCGAATAATTCACTAATAGATATTTGCTTAGTTTCTTAATTTTTTCTAAAATTAATAAGGACGAATGAAAAGACAAGTTCAATATGACATGTGTTGCCATGATGTGTAAATCAATGGTGCATGTGACAGTGAAATTATATATCTGCCCAAAATATCACCAAGAACAGATAAACAACCACTAATTTAATTATCATTATAAGTTTAAAGTCTATAAATGAAACAATTCCCTAAAATAAGGAACTACTAATTTTTACACCAAATTATGGCTTATAAATTTGACTTTCTTGGTTTTACATGGGCTGGCCCAGAGACGTTGAAAGTGAAAGATCGATGTAAATGAATTGAAAATGGACACACAAAAGCCAATTTCTCTGGTGTATTTATGTACGTAACTAAATATACACATTAATTATTGCCATTCTGCACATTGTAAGACTTATTAAAGTATTGTCTCGTCTATCAGAATGTTTACGTGTCTTAACTTATTATCATTAAAGATACGGGAAAAAAAATAATCTTTACTTTAGCGCACCGGACAGAAATCACACATTGCATATGCGTAAACATTCGTAGGGACCATAGCAATATTTTATGTTAATTAAAAAATTAAATTCCCCTTGTCTATATCAGTTCTGAGTTAGTCGTTCAACACCAAGGCTCCCAAAGAAATAGTTCTCAGTCCGCTTTGACCGTGACACAATGACATGCTCTCAGCTCTAGCTGCCTTAGCAGCTCGAGACAAATAACGGGCTCATCACTAGGACCCCATAGGCCATGTCACAACCCTTGGTGCCAATTTCCCCTCCAAAGTTACAAATTCATTTTGCCATATATATATAGATATATGGGTTTTTCACGCAATAAACATATACAATATATACCAAACTACAGCTAGAGGAATTGCGCCACCAACCTAACAAAGGGTAATCAGTTGAGTTATCTTTTGTAAAAAGATAATGAAAAATTTAACTTTGGTGCCGACAAAAACATCATCATAATGGCAATGGATCCAAGTGCACGTGTTAGCTCGTAGACCAGAGAAACTAAAGATGGTATGAGAGTGACGTTTGTCTGCCATCTTCAACCTCACTGTTGTACTCATATTATATATAATTAGAGAAATGTGTAATGAAGAGATGTAAATGTACGTAGCTAGCAAAAGTGATTATCAACAAAGAAAGCAGACAAGTGATGTATCTATCTATCTATATATATACGAAAGAAAGCAATTGAATGCTCTATTGAAAAGTAAAAAATAAAAGAAGATATCTCATTATCGAAACAGCAAGTATGCTTGGATTCTTTTGCACGTACTGCAGCCCCATGCGCATGTGCATCTCTTAACTGCGTGGGGACGAAACTAGGAATTCAAATAACGCGATTTACATCGTATTGAATTTCTTTTAAGATTTATATATAAGCCGAAATTAATTGGTCAATTACTATCTTTTTGTCTTATAAAAAAATAAGAGAAAGGTACATTTTCCCTAAATTTCATTTATAAAATTAGGGATATATTATTTTGGTAATTTGTAAGTAGGAATCAAGTTGATAATAATTTTAGTTTGTTCCTTCAACTTATAATTTTGGAGGAAAAACAAAATGATAAAATTACTCGACAACTACCAAAGACGAGTCATCGAGTAACTATTCTTTCTTACGTCCCTTTATGGTCAAAGTGTGTGGGAACTTAGATAATTAAATAGTAGGATGTGGTGGAGTAGTAAAATTCAAATTAAAGTATCCACAAAGAAGTCATAAAATTGCACGTCTTTAATTTTTGTTTTTAGCAAGAGAACTATGCCTAAATTGAAGAAACACACCTACATAACTTGTGGATATTATAATACAAAGATATAAAATTTATGTCCCGTGAAATTCTTTTCTTACAACGACTAAGGAAAAAACCAACACAAAATAGAAACGGAAGTGGAAATGACCCACAAAGAAGCTGAACTTGACCATACCGGGCCACATGATATGGCCCATATTCTTCCTACTTATCCATTGATGGGAAACTTCTAAATTTTAATTAAATTTCCACACTAAAGAGATAATTAAACAAAAAAAAAAGGAGGGATGGGGAAGGAACTAAAACCAAATAAATAAATTTAAAAATCATCAAGAGGTATAGTAAAATGATTTTTTTCACAAAAAATTAATCGTAAATCTTGAATTAGAGCTTGAGAGTGAAGAAAGTAGGAAGCACTCTACCCTTATGTAACGCAAAGATATTAAACCATAATCAAAGAAATTAAATAAGTTATATTCATAGAATTGACCTTAATTTGTATTGGTCCCATGAAGACTAGAGGAAAAATTATTAATTAAATTGATAGAAATGGTTTCGGCAGGTTGCAAAATGTGTTACTCTTATACTATTAAATTAAAAAAGTAGGCAAGTAAAATTATGGGAAGATGTATTGGGACAAATTCATAAACATTTGATCCCTCGACTTGGGACAAAAATTGACTACCCTTATAATTATAAAACATCTACATTTGGGTTTCTTGTTGCCTCTTCAATTGTTCTATCCACACGTGGTGTGGTAATGTGGAAAATGACCTTCCACAAAAAGAAGTCAACATTAAAATAATTTAATCCTTTGTTCACCTTTACTTATTACTTTATAATAAAAACAAATTTTTATTTTTACTTATCACAGATTTATAAATCAGGAGATGAGCTTGCAGGTCAGGATTTTGTGGAAGAGCTCGAGCTTAACACCGGCCATTGGTCAAATTATTTTATTCTGAAGCTATAACATAAGCTCATAATTCAGATTCTACATTTAACTATTTATTATTGTTCTTGCACTCAGTTATCTTTCAATGGTTGTTATCTAGTATTTCATTATAAGATTATAAATTTAATTTACGTACCCTTATATTACATCTAAATATTTAATTATACCATTTTACCGACAAACATTATCTTAAATTAGAGTATATATTTATTGTTTTAAGAACGTTCTAAATATGCAAATTATATATATATATATATATCCATATTTGTTTCAATATTCATTGTCCCCCCTTATCCTTTTGTTCAAAATTCCAATTATATAGGAGTATATTATTTTCTTCTAAGCCTACTTGCATATTAATATATTATTTAATTAAACTCCACAAGATGACATGAGAATGGTGGAGAAGGAGGAGTTAATTAATTAATTAATTTCAATCTATATAAATTAAATGGGTGGTCCTGATCCAATGATTTGTACCAAAGTGGCATTCATGAGGTATCAAAATCAAATGTAGGCTAGTGACTCCCAGGTTGGATTTCACATGTATATATATACGTACATAATACATATATACCTAACCATTATTTCCTACCAGGCTTAATACAAACATGCTTCCTAAATTTATCCGCAAATTTTATTTAGACATTCAAAATAATTAGAATTTATTCTGATTGAATGTCTAAACACATGCCTATTAAAGACTTTCAACTCAAATTTTAAATTTTTTTTGGCACGTATTCTTATATATCTTAATGAAATTTAGTGATAAGTTTAAGAATTGTGTATCTGTATTTTAAGCCTTCCTACTACTGTGTCCCATAACTCCATCCCAATTCTCAACTCTAAAAATCTTCCATTTCTTTACTACCTAAGTACTTACAACCATATATATATACACATCTTATGATCCAAATTCAGCTAACTTTGACATTTAAAGGGTTAATTAATTATAGTATCTGATAAACTGAATTATCGGAGAATCTAAGTTTATATAGCCGATCAATTGAGCTTCAAAGATTTTTCTCTAATAAACTGAGTCATATAGTAGAAAAACACTTTTTTTTAAAGGCATTTTCCTTGAAAATTTTGAAAATAATATCTAAACATAACGAGCATATTTTTGAGGGATTTCATTGGAAATATGCGTATAGTTGTGAATTATCTCCGTCCATTTCTTGCCTATAATGATGTGAATAGTCAAAGTAAACAAGCTTAAAAAGGGGAAGAAAAGAAAGATGGGTTCAAATAAACTTAAAACTAGAAATTAAAGGTGGAAAAGAAGGTGGCCTACTGGACCAAAAAAGGAAGGATACATATATAAATGGATGTCTTATTAGTTGAAGTCACATGGTAGCATGTGAAATTGTAGCGTCTCCATATATATATATATATATATATTTTGCTGAATTAATGGAAAAGCCAAAGATATTATGTTTGTTAGCTAAGCTCACAGGCCTACAAAAAAAACTATATATCTCTTATCGATCAATATAATATTCTTAATATTACTCACACTCTTAATTTCTATATCTTGTTATTAGTACTATGTGTTAATGCATGTTGCTACTATGCATCTTCTTCTCTGTTATGTTCAGTATAGTTGTTTCATTATTATATCTTTTTTACTATATATATATTTTTGATTTTATTATGCTTTGTTTAAATTATCGATCTGAAACAATTTTTCTATTTTCATAAAGTAGAGGTAATACATTGTATACGCCATCCTTTCACTTATAAAATTATACTAAATATATTATTATTATTGTTATGAATTAATCATGCAAGGCATCCGTCTTATATATAAAATTAAATTAATTAATAAACAATAGCTAAAAGAAATACCGTTTCACTTTAATTATACTTCATTCTTAAAGATTAAATTATTGATATAATTTAAATACTAGGTGGAATAAGTTTTTTTAATTAAGAGTTAAGGCCGTCCCCAATTGTCTTATTAAACTGTAGCTACTACTTTAGTGTTTGTTGATTAGTGTAGTTAGCATTCTTATCTGAATTAAATTATTGTTATTATTTGTCCTAGATGGACAAAAAGAAAATGTGCAGTTATTAATTAACCGTCTCTGATATTGATTGATCAACAACGTAACGAAGAAATTATATCGAGACATAGCAGATAAAATATATAGTTGATTTGATTACGAATAAACTCAAGAAAAATCAAAAGTACAAAAAAGAGGGCTTGCAGGAACTTAATTTTGAGAACATCATAAATAAAATAAAATAAAACGTTGTTTATTTACACACTAAAGTTTGGTGTTGAAACACATAGTTAAATTAAAATGGAATTTATAAAGAAGCGACTCTAGAGTATTTGAATTTTCCAGCAAGATCGATTTGTTTAATAATGCATTAATGTATAATCTTGTGGAAACTACATAACTAAAATAACAATAGTTATAAAAATCTTGATGGATATTGATTATGACAATTAATAGACAAAATTCTTAGGCCACAAAATTCATTATAATTATTTCAACTGAAGAACCTAATCCTAATGGATAATGATAATGACAATTAACATTAGTGTTTACCATTCATTACATCAAAAGTTACATATAGACTTATGGTCTTTGATATGTCTAATCACTAGCTACAAACAATATATATAGTTCGTGATGATATTTAAGATGACATTAATATGCTTAATTAATTGTTTTTCACCCTTAGCTACTACTTCTTTCTAATTTAATTAATTGCATTTCAAGCATGGAACACTTTTTCATTTTCGTAATTACACATTTTATTTTCTGAAAGTCAAATAAATACGCATCCAAAAATAATAATCATATATATATATAAAGGAGAATCCTAGGCCCGCCTACGTGGCGCTACCACAAACCGAAATTCCCTTTTGATTTATTTATTTTCAAAACTAGCCTTCCCCTTTCATTAAAAGTTGAGATTTTTATGAAAAGTTGTGACTTTTATGAAAAATTGTGACTTTTATGAAGAGTTGCAACTTTTATGAAAAATTGTGACTTTTATGAAATGTTGTGATTTTTCCGAAGGGTTGTAACTTTTCCAAAGAGTTGTGTCCTTTCCGATAAGACACAATAAATATTTGTTCACACTACTCTTTGTTGTCTATAAATAGAGGAATTTCCTGCTACTATTATATGTAGGTTTTTTTCCGCTATAGGGTAGTCGAATTCAAATACATTAATTAAGCTTCATATGAAGTTTTTTTCATTCCTCAAAGTTTTCTTCCTCTTATTTCATGGAGCTTAATCTTTACTATAAGTCATAGTGATTCATGTAACTATGACAATTTCTTTTTACTATTTTGGTCACTTTTTTTTTAACTCTATTAAAAATTTCAGCAAGGATGATTGAAAATTGATCTTTCTTTTTTGTCTCTTTCTATAGGTTTCTTAATATAAACAAAGAAAATTGATTTCAATTGTAATGCGACATTACTACTCTTGCACCTCTCAGTCCATAACTCATAACGCTGCTGAAATGGTTGAATTCATTATATTTGGTTCTTTAGTAAACAAAACTTTTATTTTTGCCACTATTATTTATAGGTTTTTTTCGCTATAGGAGAGTCGAATTCAAATACATTAATTAAGCTTCTTATGGAGTGTGTTTAAACTTGGATACAACCCGACAGACTATCTTTTTGAAAAATATGTTAAGCAACATGTCTTTTTCTTCTTGATTGTTAGGAAATTAAGGTCGTCTTTATTATTATTTGTGGATATTTGTGAGTTCAAGTGCTCACAAAATTATGTTGTGAGATTTTAATATGTTATATGTGTCAAAATTTTGGTTTAGAATATCCAGTTGTGAACAGTTCCATTCAGATGTCAACTACTGCTTGGTTGATAATTACATTAATTCTTTGTAACTGCATACTATAACCATAATAATAACTATGGTTCAATTCCAAATAAGTTGGGGCCGGTGATATGAAACATAAGCAATAGTAATGATTGTTCTGAGACAATGAGGAAAAACATTTATGATACTAACAATTTTAGAGTCATTTTTAACATATACATGATACGGCATATTATAATAAAAAAAAGATTGATGGAGGTTCATAAGAAAGGAGCCGAAGGCCCTTCATTTGAATTTAGTAAATCATGTTCTTGTATGGACGTGATGTTCCACTTTACTTGGGAGTGTTGTTGTTCAAGGCTTTTTGGTATTTTCTTTAATGTCTGATGTTGTTCTTTATAACTTCTTGGAATTTAGAAAATTTCATTACTTCTGACCAACTATTTCCATGGAGATTTTCTTAGACTTCTTTCTTATACTTAAAATCTCTCTATGACTCATAATTTTTGTTTAACAAAAATAAAAATTAAAAAAATATAGCACTGTAAAATTTCGGAGAAACGCTTTGCCTTAAGATAAAATATTTTTGATAATATAGTATATGTATCGAAAATACGAATATTACCGAATGATCATATGTAAACTTAATAAAATTATTCAATCCCGTGCTCCGCACGGATAATTTACCTAGTCTATATATATGTTCAAGAAAATTAGCAGCCTTAAGAGTGATGGCGACACACGTGTCATCCCTTTTGACCGTAGAAAGTCGTTTAATATCTTTAAAACCACAGATGACAATTATCCCACGTTAACCTCTCTTTCTTTCATTCAATTCATTTTGTATCACCAAAGCAAGGTTTATATATTGTTTGGATCACAATTACATTCATTAGTGATCATTGGGTATATTTGTTTTTCATTTCAACAAATATATAGTCAAGATAAAAACATCACACAATTATTAGTTTGTAATCAACGCATCGAAAAGAAATTGATTTTGAATCTAATTCAAAAAATCGCTATGGAAGAGTCAACATTCCTAATACATCTAGGATTGGACGTTTTTTAGTCACGTTGATCATATAAGATGGGTCTCAAATACTGAATAAACAATAACTGGAGACGAGTCTGATTCTAATATCATGATAAAAACATTAAACTTTAAATCTAACTCAATCCTAAAAATAAGTTTATAAGGGGAGAATTTATCAAACGATATGAATTTACTGAGGATTTTGTTCAAGTAAATTTGCATATAGATTCCTTTAATTGCGCACTATATAGTAAATTTGTATATAGCTTGAATGGTGAGTAAAGAGATTTCAATTCCACACATTATTTCTGGTGGGATATTTATCAATTTAATTACTCCACTTTCTAGCTTTGTGCATTATGTACTTATAATTAATGTCATAAATGTGTAATATATCTTCGTAGATTCTTCAATCATGAGGTGAAATGAAAGATATTGGTCCAGGTAAAGAGAATTGAAAGAAGTTATGGTTGGATGTATATCTAATCTACTCATTCTTGTGGCACTATTTATATTTGTCATCTTACCAAATTTGCTCTTAATGTGTCATCTTCTTATAAAGGCAATGCGAATTTTAGGGCAAATTTTTAGAAATTCAACCCCTAGCTCCGCCCCCTATACATGTTAGGGGGTACTATTTCTAAAGTTCCATCTACTAAAGCCGGCATTCATATAGGATGATTTCACCTAATCCCTTTCAAGTTTTGGAAATATTATAATTCAGCCCCTTAAGGTTTCAGAAAGTAGTCAAATACACTCCTTTGTGGTGTTAAGGTTTTTCATTTTTTTTTTTTCCAAAAGAAAAACTATGCATTGCGTTTAAGTCTATAAAAAACAATATCTCTATATCATAAAGATAGAAATAAGATTTATATATTATTTTTCCTTTTTCTAGACCCTAATTATGAGATTACATTATATATATATTGTTGTTTCATAAATATGGGTATCAATTTTCAAAATTCAGAAAATTTCTTACAAATAACCCATTATTATTGCACTGATAATGTCCCTCAACTCTTATCATAAAGGATGAAAGGTATTGCTAAAGAAATGAATCTTGTGATTGATCGATCGAAAAACAATCTCACAAAGGGTGAGATATTGCTCAAAGAGGAGATCATCTCTCCTAACCATAAATATGAGACTCTTCAACCCCAAGTCAAGTTTTGGAGCCAAAATCTATTTCTTTAACACATATCACTTCTTAATACCTCAAAGACTTGAATGTCACATGCCAAACTTCAAAGGGCTTCAAGTGAAAAATTAGCAAAATAAAGGATTGGGGGAGATTATCAATAGTGGGGTGTTTCAACGCTTATGGCACATGGTGCTGAGATAGTGGGTGGGGGCAAAAGGAAAGAGGAGCTTCAAAATGGAGCACGTGAAGGCACCCTCTCTCTCTCTTCCTTTTGTAGACTCATATTTTGGCCTATTCTCCTCCACTTGCCAGCTTTCACTCATGTGCATTGTGGGGTTTGCTTAGCCTCTTAATCACATCTAACTAACCATTTTTTCTCCACCCAAAACTTAAAATTTCATATAAGGGGAATCAAATCATTTTCCTTTCGATTACAAAATTTTAGCTGGCATGTCTACTTACTTAATCAACCAATAATTCATGAATAAATTAATTAACAAATAAATATATAATGTTAATCCAAAAGCAAGACATCAAGAGAAACAAAATGTAAATACTAAAAAATTAAAGAAATTAAAAAAAAGAAGGTGGAAATTATGAGAGGAAACAGGGAAGAAAAGGAAGGTATACAATAAAATACACCAATATAAAAACTCTCAATTATTAACAAAAAAGTTTAGAAATTAAAAAAGAATTAGAAAAGAAAAAGGACATGTTGTAACGAGCCACTTAGCCGAGCCGATCGGGGTGAGCGGCAACTGATCCTGCTCCACCGGCGGAGAGGAGGCCGGTCAGAAAAGTCATGGCTTTGATTTGCATCTGTAGAGCTGATATGTAGTCGTTAGTTTCTTCTAGAAGGTTCGTAAACGGGAGTTTCTGACAACCGGGAACTAAACGGCCGAGAACACGAACTTTCCGCTGCAAAGCCGGCAATCGCTTCTTCGCCGCTGGTTTCTTGGATTTTATATTGCCGCTGTTCAGCTTAGCTTTCTTATGCTTTTTATTGATTTGGCTAAGCCTGAGGCTGAGACGGCCAGTGAGAATCGCTCTACTCCAACGACTCCTTCCCTTCGCTGTAACGGCGAGGACTCTGTCGGCGGTCTCCCTGACGGCGCGTCCGGCATTAACCGGAGACGGATTGTCATTACTCCGGCGAACGTGACGGAGAGCCTGAAGAAGCTTTGAAGAGTAGATCTGTTGCTCGGTATCAGTTCTCCATCTGGATTGATCAAGGCTTGTTTGTGGCTCAATTTCCCCAGCATCTCCAATTTTTCTTCTCTTTTTGCGCTTGGATTCTCGCGAGTGACTGGAGTTAACATCGGGATTCGAGATGGTTTGAGATGACGCCATCAGAAGGAACAATTTCTGATGCAAAATTCGGAATGATTCTCGCGAATTGTACGTTTGCTTCTCTTCTGTAAATAGATGCAAACTGCAGAGAAAAAGAGAGAAAAAAACGATGAGATTCTTAAAACATGTTGAAGCTTTTCTGAAACTTATTCTGTGAGTAAATATGCTAAATAAGGTGAATCAGAAAGAAAGCTTTTGTATCCGTACATAAACCTATACACATAAGGTACTAGTAACATGATACTCCTCCTTTCACATAATGAATTAAAACTCTAATATTTCGATTCTCAGGAATCTCCGTTCAAACAATTATTTTTTTCGAAAATCAGGTCCCAAACGAGAAACAGAAACTAAGGCACATAAACAATACCTGAGTTGTGAGTTTGGCGGCGGAGACGGCGGCGGTAGGTGGCGGAGGAGAGAAGGATTATGTAGAGAGAGAGAGAGATGGGGGAGAAGAGTTTGAAGGAAATGAGAGGGGGAAGAGGCGAGTTTTGTATTGGAAAAGGGGAAGGCGACAACCCACGCGTCCCTTGTTTATTGCTTTTCCCTTTTCTATTTTCTCTCTCTCATTTTCGTGCACCCAGCTTCTCTCTTCCCGCTCTTATTCTTCATTTTATTTTTTTTCCTTTTTCCTACTCTAATTTTCTTTTCTAATTTAATACTACAATATTTAGTTTATTTTCACAAATTAAATACTCCTAGAAAGTATTGGTATGACCCGTTCCGTTACGTTTCATATAATTATGTTGCTTATATTTTATTGGTGATAGTGAATAAAAAATTAAAAGTGATAAATTATTTTTTGATTTTTTAAACTGAACAAGTAAAAGTAGACAGTAGCCGATAGAAAAGGCATAAAAGTTCGACTCCCTCTAATTGAATTACGGAAGAACATTGATACTTCCATTTACTTCTGTCCATCCGGTGAACTGTTTGTTATTCTCCATATTTACTATGTCATTTGTTATTCTACCATATTTACTGTGTCATCACATGGATATATGGCCAGAATAATTTATATACACCTGTCTGTAAGATGTGTGAATTCTCAATAAAATGAATTGTCTGAAACATGCAACAACAACAACAACATAACCGCGTAATTTCATAAATGGAATAGTGTGAGCATAAGTTTTGTTTTACCTATGAATTATTTTCGCTAGATTCTTGGCCGAAAGTAAATAACCAAATATGTGAACAATACATAAGGTTAATAGTGTTTGCCGCTTGGGACCAATAATTGATTAATTATATTTCGTTCTTCCTCAATATTTTAGATTCCAAATTATGAGTAAATGGTGGCTACCCTTTTTTTTTTTTTTAATAAATAAAAGTACTTAAAGAAGTAACATTGTTTCTACTTCAGCTCGCGCAGGAAGAGTGATTTTATCAAAAAAAAAAATTGGTCAAAAAGGATATATACAGCAGTTTAAGTTAATCAATTGACTATGAAGGATAATCGTACACGAAGCATCCTACATTTATGCTCGATTAAAAAGGAGAGTCGCACTTAAAAGGGAGAGTAAAAGAAACGTGATTTTATCAATTGAGTATGAAGGGTATATTGTTATACACGAAGCATGCCGTGTTTATATACGGTTCAAAAGAAGGGTTGCACTCAAAAGGAGGAGAAATATCCTGACACACGTATTAGTAACTAATTTATAACTTATACCCGTGACCTATAACTCACAGGAATCACTTAATTTATATTTACAACCAAGGCTCCCTTCATTAATAAAAGAGAAGATTAATGGAGCACTAAATAATACTTATCTTGCCATCGTGAACTATTTTATTCTTAATATGTACTTTACTTTTGATTACCCACTTTTTATTTTTTCCAATCGAACTACATTAACTTGAAAGAAAAAGTCAATATACTCTTAGAAAAATTAAATAATGTTCTCTTTTAAAGTTCTAGAAGAAAACTATGTAGTGACACATCAATCAAACAATGAGTTTAATTTGTTGGATGAAGGAAAAAGCTAATTATTTGAATTAGTCTATCAACATTGTCCACCTTGTACAATTGTACTTGTTTATAAAAAAACAAATACTATAGTATATAATTGGAAATATAGAACCTATATAGGGAGTAGGCATGTTAGTTGAATCACCTTACCTTGCTTACAAAGATAGAGTAAGCCTGAAAAAAAGAGTAATTAGGTCAACCTAATCCTTCATTTGGTGTAATGTAATTATAGTTTAAGAGACTTAAAGAGCTTTGTTTGGTGACAAAACATATAGGATCACAATCAATGTCACTTTCCTATAAGGAAATTAATGACCTTTTAATTAAGTTTATGCATTTTTTTATCATTTATAATGTGACCAATAAGAAACTATCAAACTTGATTTTTACCTTTCACCAAACAATGCCAAAAGATAGCCATCACTACAAAAAGAAGAAAAATATCAATTACTATACACAAGATTATCTACTTCTCTTTGCCTGTGTCAGACAAAACAGAAAATTCATTGAATCTATTTTGTTTTGATTGATGTGGGAAGAAAAAGAGTTGTGGGGTGATTTATTGGTAAAGCTTTGAGACACCACGACATTATTACATGACCACAGAAAAAAAAAGGTAGAATGTTTATATGTCTTAAATTTAAATCTAGATCACAAGTCTCATCCTTCACTTATTTTTGATATAATTCTATTAAGTCCTGAGTGGTTTTTATAATAAGTAGTACTAAAAAAAAGACTTGATCAAGCATATATGTATGCATATAATTAATGACTTGAACATAGATATGGTTGAAAGTTCAACTTTAAAAAAAATATTCGCAAGTTGATATTATGTTTGGATGTGTATTTTTACTTTAAAAGATCGATCTTGATCTTGAAGTTTTATGAATGAAACATTTTTTTTTTGAACTAACTAAATAATCAATCGAATGTATCCCTAATATTATTAGTGATAAAGAAGAAAACGTTTGCTATCTCCAAACGGCAATGCGCTATAATGAATAAGTGGGGAACATTTTGAACCTTTGAAGAAAGAAAGAAAAGATGGTGCAATGTGCTATAATGATATAAACAAAATAAAAACCATATTGATTTAATTTGGTTAAAATTTTCATGTGCAAATGATGTGGAAAAGTTGTATTGAAGGCATGAAGTGATTGGTTAACATGTAGGGTCGAATTATAAAATGGAATTTGCTTTTATTCTCTACAATGATTATATTAGTGTGGGGGTTGCCCCGTTAGCACATGCAAATACGAAAAATGATAAAAAGGAAAGGTGTGTGTGTGAAGAAGAGATCAAAAGAACATGTGGTTGTTTTCATGGCACTTCTTTTGTTTTTCTATGAATTGATGCCTTTGGACTCATTCATAATCTTCTTCTTCAAATAATGTGGACATCTTTCATCCACATCATTAATTCTTCTTTCCATAATTTCCTCTATGTTTAAATTATTATTATTTAAAAAAAATAAATTAAAGGTAGAATGTGTAGGCATATTATAGTGAAGGGATTGAATGTATGGTGAAATTGGAACCTTGAATTGTTCATAGTGGAGTTAACTATTAGAGCTAATAACTTCAAACAAAGGACGGACGAATTTCTTGGTTGATAAATTTAAGGTATAAGTGGAAAGCTTACGTAAATCCTATTAGTTTAGGAGGTGATTATTTAGATACATTCTAATTTGCAATATTATAAATCTTATCAGATTTTGGTGTGTTCAGATACGTTGAATCACGTCTAGATAAATGTATCTTGTGATACATGAGATCAAAATTATGTGTAATTTGTTCTAGATACATTGTATCCAAGTGAATTCACATGTATCTGAAATACATAACAAATCTCGCTTGCCTCTCCCCCATCTCGCTCGCCACTTTCCTATGTATCTGATATCTCAGATACATGTGAATCATACCAGATACATATTATTTCTAGTGTGATTCACATATATTTGAGATACATAACAGATCTCGCTCACCTCTTTCCCTATTTTAGTATATCTGGTAGCAAACATACATGTATCAAGACATATTTTCTTCAATGTATGGTAAGAAACACTTAATTAGTGATAAGATACATAATATTTTAAAAATATAAATAATAATAATATATATATATATATGATAATGAAGTATGTCTAATTATGTAATTTCTCCATACATAATACCTTAATTAGGTAAATTCACATCAGAATAGGAGAGCAATTAAAGAACTTTTATAAAACATATTAATTCAAGTTCACATAGTAAACACGCGATACAGAAAAATATGTGCCATATAGCGAGGGGGGACATACATATTCTACTTTTTATCTAAATGTTGGAGTGACATTCACATTCTCATTCCATTTATGACAATTACATTACGTATGAAATATTACAACTTTTGGAGTTTCCACTAAGTGAGAGCATATTTTGATATATTCTATAGAATTATTCATGAATGATGAAAGATGAAATTGAATGTTTATAGTTACTCTACAAAGTTAGTTGAAAAACAAGGTGCAGCACGCCGTTTTATATTGCATTTATACCAAACAGTAGTCAGTTTTTAACCATTTATGACAATAAAAGTTGATAAAGTAACCTCTTATTTAGCATTCTTCCATAACAATTTTATTTGATATCAACAAAATATAGGATCATGACACTCCAACCACGTAAGCATAACGATTGCCTTTAGATATATTTACAATTATTTTTACCTTTTGGTAAATTTTTTTCATGTCCTTCCCCTTGATAATTCATCTCTAAGTAACGTAACGACTGGTTTTTGTTCGATAGGTCCAAATCGCTAAAGTTACATAGAGTGTTAATTATAAATATTCATATTTATTATTGCTGCTAAATATAATATAGAGACGATTATAATTCTTATGTGACCTTTAGATATGGTCTCAATTTCTGTTTTAAAGCCCTCTTCATTAACTTTTCTATAGGGTTGATATGGACACAGAGGGTACATTAAAGAAATCCAGGGTCTTTAATTTAAATATACAGTATAACATATAATGATCTCTATAAGATAGTTTTAGGAAATTAATTAAATTTCTGTTTTCTTGAAATTCATAGAAGTGCATTTATCTTACAACTAATAGCAAACATCCTTTTAAATATTTATTTTGTGTAGATATATGCCAAAAGAGATTTTTTTTTTTATTTTAATTTTTTTTTTAAAAAGAAGGGATAATGTAAAATACAAAAACCGGACAAAGCCAATTTATTAGGCAGTGACATGCCAGAGTGTTTTGCCTCTTTGAATCAGACATGCTTCAATGTCATTAAACTTGGTAATTATAAATTTCCAATTGTGATCAACAGCTATCAATCACATACTTTTAGATTATCAATAATGAATTTAATTAATTGCATCATTCGCCCTTTAAATAGATCGATCTTTAATTTTTATCCTTAATCATCAAATTTATGTCTAGCTAGAAATAAGTTTTTTAAAGCGTGAGATATAACGTGTGAAATATTTTGATACAAAAATAAAATTCATAAAGCAGATTTACCATTTGCATTCTAATACTTGCTTGGCCTATAAATGAAAACAGAAAAGAAAATTAATATCTCTCTTTTAATATTACTTTCATTATATCTCTTTACAGGAAATCCATCAATTACATGCAATGCATATGTTATTAATGTAATCTTGGATAAGAATGTGAGAGCTAATGGATAATTTTATTTTTTCCCATCATCAGATAGACTTGCTCTCAATTGTTTTAGGCAATAACTTTATTGTTTTCTAGCATGGTTTGTATTTTTGTTTTTGTCCAACTTGTGAGGACTTAATAGATTAATTATAAAAAAATATTTTTCGTGAAAAACTTTTTCCTTCGTACCAAAAGCACCTTTTAAGCGAATGATTCAAATCACACATGAAATTTTAGATGAGATGGTATCTATACTTTTCTTGCATTTGATGAATTTGGCTAAACAACTCCCACATGCTATCACTTGAGTTCTTCTTCTAATTAAATTATGCTAAGATTCTTACTTATCCATAACCTTGACCTTTTCGTGCATTTGAAGTCTATAACTACGCTTCTAATTAATTAGTGTTTCTTTCATTTGACGAATAATTGTTCTTTGAAAACAAAGTTAGTTTCAATTTATATATAAATATTCTGAAGAGAATGTTCATGCATATATGCATCAAAATTAGCTGTCAATTAATATTATATGATAAATTAGAGACTAAATAAACTCCTAATGTTATATGATAAATTAAAGACTAACCAAAGGTCTTTAAAACAAATAAAGTCAGTGGCAGCAATCATCATCCGACCATTAAA
Organism: Solanum etuberosum; assembly: GCA_029582245.1. NCBI lineage: Eukaryota > Viridiplantae > Streptophyta > Magnoliopsida > Solanales > Solanaceae > Solanum > Solanum etuberosum. The sequence goes on from JAJONR010003848.1 coordinate 48,235, forward strand.
AGACAAGTGCACACGAGTGACTCTCTTTTCCTTTATCCTTTGCTTATCATGCAATTAATGATTCATGATTATGATTTATGATTATGACATCTATTAAAGTACTAAACAGTATATCAATTTCTTTTTAATATCTTGAATTGAATGTGAAGCACAAAGGTAATGTGTCATTCTATACACATTCATTTATCACGTAATCATGATTAAGTAATATGTATTCTCACGATGAATCAATTACCTAGCCGGAATCTGTAAGCTAGTTGGGGATGTTTTTGGCTTCACATCAAAAGGAAGTGTGATCATGGCAGGGGCAGAATCTGGATTTACCTCTTGAAATGGTACTTCAAAGGTCAATGGCTGGTACAAGCAAACCTCATCTTCTTTGCAATAGTATACCTGAAATTGGAAGTGGCTACACTACTCATTGAAAATGTAACAACTCTAAGATGGACCATTATAAACTAGGAAAGTGATAGCATTCTCATCGGGCTAAAGGTAGGTACAAACGCTACATGAGATGCTACTAACACATTGCCAGTCTATCGTGGTGAATTTGGGCCCAGTTACAAGGCCTTCGATAAGTTTGTGTACCTCTCAGGTTAATTTTTGTAAGTACGTTCATAGGGGACAAAATCTATATTATCAATCCTGGCATAGCACATATTGCTCTGGTAGACTGAAGATATCACATTATGCTTATCATGAGAGCATATTGTCAATTTCATGTAGCAAGGTAGAAACACTTCTTACTAACAAATGGCTACTTGAAAGCATATATATATATCAAGTCAATATCAATTCCAAAGCACTGATGCTTTATTTTGCTCAAAATATTGCCTGGCATAGTCTTCTTTATTAAATGGCTGAATATAGATGCGCATGGCTAAGGAGGTAAATGCAAGCCATAAACTTCACTAAACTAAAGTAAACCTTAAAAGATATATTCAACAGATAATCATACCTTGCAATAAACTCTGCCGGTGGATGGTGAAGCAGAAGATCTTCTGAAGTGCGCTACTGCAGAACCTTCTGGGCTGAGATTTCCCTCCAAGGAATCAACCTCAGCAGCATTATCTGGATCAAAATCTATGCTAAATTTACTCTTTGCTTCCTGCATTTGGTAGAAGGCAGAAACGCCTATGAGGCAAAATAAACAGGGACATATTGCGGTGGTAAATTCTAAGGGTAGGAAAATACTGTTCCTATTTTCTTAATCAATTTGTTCAGAAGAGAGAAAGAAAACCTTGGAGAAATGGTATCCTTCAGGTACCGAGATTCTTAAGTTCAATGTACCCTCACTGGATGAACCACCATTAACTACAACAGTCTGTGTGTCAGCTCCAGATCGCCGTCTAAGGCGCTTCAAAGATCTGGATTTAAGTGGAGGCTGCACTCCTTTCAACTCCAGAGTAAGAACTTCAGCTTCTGACTTGTTCAGGTCTAAGTATCTTATCACACTGTTATTTGTATCTGCTATGTATAATCTTCCTAAAAAGGTTATATAAAATAGCATCAAATACAAGTATCAGCTGTTACATTTTCAAAACACAGAGATACAAACAAAAGTATGATCTAACTCAAAACTTAAGACTTGGGATCTCATATTCTGGAATAACATTGCCATTGCAGGGTACATTTTCTTGGTTTAACTTGTCAATGAGACTAAAGTCCCTTAAACAATTGAAGACATTGCAAAAAGTATTAATGAATCTTAAGCAATTGATACCCTAGTGACCAGAAGTGTATATCATCCCGTCTTCTCCCAAATTTCTTCTTTTTGGCTTTGCCTTCAATCATCACCAAATTGCTCACTCGTGCAAGAAGTATACATAACAATGGCCTTGATCGCCACCAATATTTTTTTAGGACATAACTGGTGCCATGCTGCTCCATCAAGAGACATGATACTCCTTAGGTGCAGCTTCTAATGCACCAAAATCCCAAGTATCTCTCTCTCTCTCTCTCTCTCTCTCTCTCTCTCTCTCAGGACAATTGTGATAGAACAAAGCAAAATGAGGTAACTTAAGATATAGGAGCAGATCAGTTGAGAAGTGTTTATGCAGGAATGAGCCATGAACACTTCACACGTGTTTATGCAGGACTGAGTGTTGTCATAATTTGATTTCTTTTAACAGAATTACTCATCCCACATAAAAATAGACCTTAAACTTAATTCTTTAGCAGGAACATCTACTTGGTCAATTACAAACTACTGCGATGCATAACCAGCACTCCTACTATTCTTGCTAGTGCAGCTTAAGATGAGTATACAAATATTAAGCGTGATAGAGCTCCTGCAATAATTTGTGAGGATTGCAGAGTTTAGACCACCAATTTCATTGTGATTATTTATGTCTCTTATTCCTGCAAAGTTTTATGGTCTACTCTCAGAGTGAGCAATCAGCCAAGTGAAATTGTGCACAAAGAAGAAGAGATTACCATTTTCTGCTTCAACAATTCCAGATGGTTCTGAGAACTGCACATAAATAAAAACAAAAAGAAAGAAGAGAATCACCAAAATTGAAAGTCAGAGATCCTAGCAGTAAAAGCAATTTCTCTTAAGAATGGGATATTTAAGAATCAAGAAGAAAATTATACTTCGCACATGTTAATTGAAGGTTTAAAGGGACAAAACAGTAAGACTCCTTTTTTTTTCTCCTTTAATAAGGTAAATTTTTGTTCATGTATGGTGGAAAGGATCTTTCCATATAAAAGTAGTACACAAAAGGAAATAGTTTTGTGCAGATTGGGTGCTCTTTGTAGAAATAGCAATGTTCTTTTAGTCAGTATCTTATTGCATATAATCTAGGACTTATCTCCCAAATTGGGGTGCCTTTTCCCTCTTTGTTCAACACAACCTCAGCATTCACCCCCAACCACAACAACACAAAATAATGCACATAATTTCAAGTGGAGAGAGAAATAGCAGTAATTGTAGTCTGATTTTTTTTTAAAAGTACCAACTTTTTTCTTTCATGATATTACGTTCATAAGTAGCTTTAAGAAATTTGATTTATAGTAAAAGATTCAAACAGAATTTTAGAAACAATATTTTAACATCAAGAATCTGATGTCCATTTCTCTCATACCACTACAAGCAGCTTTTATTGATTGTTACACTGCTTTTGTTTTGAAGAAAATGTGCACAGCCTTCCTAAATATACAAATCTAATACAGATCAAGTTCATACTTGTCTTTGTACAGAATGTTCCAAAGTTTTTCCAGGCATCTACAAGCTTAAATACTCTATAAATGGTCCAACAATTTCCGAAGACGACAAATATTTGATATATTTATATCCATGCTGGATTTACCTAAGGGTACACTCATATGCCTCAATAAAGTGTTTCAATCATGTCCATGGCAACTTTCTTCTGTTCCTTATTTTCCTTGCTCCTTTACACATTGGATGCAGGATCCACTTGAAAATAAAAGAAAAAAGAAAAAAGAAGAGAAATACCAAACATTTGTTGCCAAAGACAATGACCTCACATGCTACTGCTGATTATGATGAAATTTTACGTAGGTTTGGTGGGTGGGGGGGGGGGGTATGCTGCTCGTGTATAAGGGACTTGTAACTAAATAGGTTGTTTACAGATGCAGCCTCATATTTTAGAAAAATGCTATGCTGGATTTAAATTATTCATGTGTCAGCAGCTTATTATGTCCATCAAGTTAGAGAAATAATATGGTCTAGGTACTCATTTCCATGCTAATGCTATTAAGTGTAACATCCATGTGGACATAAAATATGATTGGGTGCAATGAATGTCAGAATGTAACACTAATGTCCAGAATATGATACAAGAAAAGATATATGAACTCTTTCCAACCTGAGCTGCCACCGCTGCTCCATCTTTGAAACCAGCCTGACCAACACCAGCTAATGTAGTCACCCTTTTACTATCTGGATCTAGTTTCTTAATCTGGCAAGTTAAACAAAAGAGGAAAGCTTTTACTTACCTGAGATGTTTCTGTTACGGTACCAAAACAAGTAGTTCATTATTGAAATATAAGTTAAAATGGTTTCTTTGAGCTTGAAATCGTAACAAGCATCATATGAAACATCGCTTTTCAAGCTCACTAGTTGATTGAAAGGAGAAGCAGGAAAGGCCACAAACTTATAAAACCTAATACTTCACTATTATTCTACATACGAGCAACTGTTTCTTATCTGGCATAAGGCACCACAATTTCAGCAGATAAATTTTTTGTCTAAATAAATTAGATGATTTGTCAAAATTCTTCACAGTGCCAATTTCTGGTTAAGCAGACTAATCTTTATTAAGCTTTGATATCTCAATCATAACATTAATCATGAGGAAGCCACAAACTCCACCATAAGTTGTACCATTATTGACATATTATCGCCTTGATATTAAGTGTAAGATGACATGCTATTAACCCTCCTATCAACCTTCACCACACGGTTTCAATCTTCCCAAAGGCCCTTCTCTCTTCTATCTTCTCCTCCTTCACTTTTCATAAACCCACCAAATCACAAAAAGATTTTTAAACAAAAAGGTGTAAGTTATAATGATAATCTTCGATCAAGTCCAAATAACTAGAAATAATTTATGACTATCCAGATTATGTTTGAAAAAGAAAACCAAATGTGTTGTACCAAAATAAAAGGTTCTTATGGAGGTAGAGAGAGTGAATGATAAAACAAAGCTATAGGGAGGCGGCAGATGACTAATATGTTTTAAAAATCACACATTTTTACATTCATGGCTTCCATACAAAAAAAAAAGAACTTCAGATAGGAGTTAGGCAATCAAAGCGAATAGCATCAGGTTAGCTGCATTTAGTATTTCTTCCATTGGAGGTCTGTCTTCTCAAAGCATATCTGTTTGGTCTTATCCACTTGAATAATATGTTGATAATAGTAGAAGCATATATTATAGTGATTGAGAAGTTAGTTTGACAAATGAACATCACATCATAGTTCAAACTAAATTAATTGTAATATGTCTTAGGAGAAGGGTCTAAAGATCATAAGATGTCATAAAATTGTGTCACATATGGAGCAGATGTTTACTCTTAAAAAATTAGCCTGTAAGTACCTTGTGGTTATAAGAATCTGCAATATAAACTTGACCATCCTTTCCACATAAAACACCTAACGGATGTTGAAGAAGTACTTCAGAGCCTATTCCATCATGGTCACCGAACTGCACAAAAAATGTTCCTTTAACAAGTTTATTTCTGTCACAAATGTGACTAAAATATACTAGAGAAATGCAAATCTGGTTTCTTTGGCTTCAAACAAAATTACCCTAAACAAGTTTTCTGCAATAACTGGATCACCACCAGCCAGTGATCTTGAACCTCCTGTTCTTAGATTAACTGCCCGAATGGAGCTACTCTCACTATCAGCAATATATGCCTCCTTAAGATCTACAAAAAACAAATAAATGGGTAATTAAATGCTGGCAACTTGAAAGGTCTTCGCAAGGTGAAGAGGAAAACTTCAAATACCATCCCTGCAGTGATATTGTGGACTATTTGGAAAGAAAAGAATGCCAGAGTTTTTGAGAGAGAATCTGAATCTGTAATTAGTATCAAATACGTATATCTTCTCTTTTCTTTTTTTGGTGCAACCAGGCTATTGCAACTGACATAGATGCCATGATTCACTTCCTGAGCTCATTACACAATTTGTAATGTAGCCTCATTTTGTACTTATTTTACAGCATTCTCTTATTGCTAAATTAATTTTTTGATCAGGATACAGAAATAATATACTGAGCTCTAACAATCAAAAAGAAAAAGAAAAAGTAAACGAATTGTATCAAAAGAGAAGGTAAAAACTATAGACCAGTTCAAAAGAACAATTTATGTCTTGTTAAGAGCTTACCTCGTGACAAGGAAATCCCAGAAGGTTGAGCAAATGACGTGCTTGTAGAGCTTTCCCATGGCCAAGAAGAAGATGATACGTAAACATCAGCAAGTTTGTCTAAAGTAAGTGGCTAAAAGGAAATGTTATCACAACTAACACATACAAGGACAAGTCACACAATGAAAGAAGCTAAAACCCAAAAACTAAAAGCACAAAGCGGGTTTCTCCTTTCCACATTACATAAGTTTAATCCCTGTTTTATTTTAACTGAAGCTCCTGCTGATTCATGGAGATCCATTATTTTCACCAAGTGTTACTAGGAAGTAATAGTAACCATATTGTAAGTAGCCAAACAGAGAAAATTTGCTAGTGCTAATGTTGAACCAAATTTTTACTAGGAAGAGATCCAGAGCACATTATCAAGATTCAAGACCAAAAGGGATATATATTCCTTTGAGTGTGGGTTAGCTTTTGTACTATTCATGTTCCAATGAATTAAGTTAGATGATAATGTTAGAAGTCCACAGAACATGGGTTCCAAATTCATAATGGAACTTTCAGAAGAAAATTGATCTTAAAGTGCCACTCAAACTAATATCCGCATGTGCGTTGATGAGTCTTTGACAACTTCTCCAATCCTTGTGAAATACCTTGCCAAGAGCCCAGTCCATAAAAACTCTTACTGTTATCACTAAAAATGAGAGATCTTTTAGAAAGCCTACACGGGCAGTTCAAAAGAAGAGACATATCCATGCAGTCCTAAAATATGACTACGCTGATAGATTTACAGAGCAAGTGTAAAGCAGTGAATCAAAAAGTGTGAACTGCAGTTTGTTTCTGTCTTTGTTTATCAGTGAAAGATCTGGTCCTCAGTCGGTTCTCCCTCGCTCTAGATTAACACATGGATCTTTTTGCTAATCAAAAAGAGGAAACCCTTTTCTTCAAAAAGGCTTGGAAACTAGTTTAGAAGTAAAAAGCACCTCAAAAGAAAGTGTGACAAACAGATGATGATAGTGAGCATCATAGCATTTAAGAATTAATCAATCAACTACACTTCAATCTCATATAAACAACTAGCACAATTAACCAGCATTCTGCTGAAACTCTAGTTAAGCTAACACACAGGCAGACACACACACATATTACCTTGAGCCATTCAAATTCCTCTCATAACCATTCCCACTGAAAGCTCTTGTAACTCCATTCGATGTCTTGTGTTCCCAGATCTGATGCTGACCAGCCATTGCGATGTAGACAATTTCATTCTCAGGTTCAAAGCAGACATCCCATGGAGAGTTGAGAAGCTGAAAATATGACCAATGATGTTCAGTTCCAAAGAGAAAACGATGATTCACAAGACTATATTTGAAATTGATTAAAGAGAGATAAAATTAGAGCACGAAACTACATATGCAATAAGCTAGAGCTAACTGGAACCAGTTGGTGACCAAGTAATTATTTAATTTGATCCAATCTTGCCTGTGCAGTTCCAGTTCCTCCCCCTTCATAATCAGAACCTTTTGTTCCATTTCCCGCAAGGGTCCGCACTGTCTCATTCACAAAGTCAATGACCCTACAGTAATGGAACTCAATAGGTTAAACTAAAAGCTTCCTTAAATTATCCAGGTAAAGAAAAATTATAATCTCATAAAAAAGCTATAAGCACATCAAGCCCAACTAAAAAGGAAATTGAAGTAAAAACTTTCATCTGTCAAAAATACAAATATAAGGAAACAGAACGTTAAGCCGTATGTTGTTAATGCTAAGAAATGAGAAGTTAAAAAGTTTTTGAATGAATTTCAAATGGGAACTAGGATGATTTAGGAAGAGGGGATATTTTGGCTGTATTTGGCTGTCAGGTTAATCGGTTAGACCACAGAATGACAATTAGTATTCAAATTGGCAGCACAGAGGACAGGAAAGGAAGATGTATATATGCCTGAATGTTATTTGTAGAGAACTAGACTACCAGAGTGAATTGAGGAAACTTATCAGTGTAATTTGGCATCATATCATCCGGTGGGTGAGATACTAATTTGGGATTAGTATTCCATCGGATTTAGTCCTAAAAGACTACTTTACCTCCAAATCTAAATGATAAAGGCAAACATTTTCCTTAGTATACCCCCATCCTCAATCCAATCCAGTTTCTCCTGCTCCTTCTCCTTCCTCGGCTTATCCGCATCCCTACTCCACTAATATTTCGAACATATTCTTCACCAGCAAGATCAAGATCATTATTTCACCGTGGCCTGATGGCGATCCCTGTCAACTCCAACCCCACAAGCTAACCCAGCCTACTGGCTCCCCCGCCCAAGCTCAAGAAATCTCTCTTTTCCCCCTCTTACCCACCCTATAGTGAGTAGTTCTACTCCCCCTTTCACACCAGTGATGGAACAGATATCCTTAATCATTTTCTTTTTCTTCATTTCAGTCGCTTTTTTTTCTGTGGTTATGTTCTAATATCTTCTGGTTCTTTGTTTACAGAACATTCTTTTCAACAATCCACTACTGTTTTGACAGTATGAACCAACTTGAGGAAACATAGAACAACTATTTAAGTTCTCCTGTTAATCAACTATATTTCCCTAATTTCTTTGCCAGGAAAGGATATGAAGACCTGTCAAAAAAAGTCATATGTAAATCAATTATTCACGGTTTAATTTGACCTCGTGGAAAAATCAACCAGTTCTGGAGACGCCACATATGAAGATTCTTAAAATAAACTACAAACCTAATGAAGCAATTATTACCCACGTATGTGGTCTCTCTTTTCTGGTCAGCTACAGATAGATTAGTCAAAACCAAACTAAAAATTAAATGAAAAGGAGTACCTTATTAAAAAGTACAGAATAAAAATGATAGGGATGGTTATCAACATGTAAAGTTACAAGCTTTGAAATATTTAGATTCTGCCTCTGTAATCTTGAGTTGAGGAATACCAATTCCAACTAAAAAAAGTTTGCATCAAAATTCAAATGAATCTAAAAGAAAAATTTAGGCCATTATATTCAAACTAGGAGTAGCTTTCAACAACTACTTTACCATCTTGTATCCTATTGCGACTAATACAATATGCAGCTCAAGTTAACTAAAGATCTCCATGTATCATCAAACTACTTAATGTAAACTGAGGAGATAGCACTATAGCACAAAAAAAATCCCATTTCAAGAAAGAAAGATAAAAGCACATCAAGAAGTGCAGTTTTTTTATTTTATAATCACAAAGACTTCTTCCATGCAAACAAAAATAGACCCTTTGGTCAATCCATGTCCTCCCCCCCCCCCCCCCCCGGGGGGCAATTATCAGTATCAATAAACCCACCAAAGTTCAAGTTTATCCTCAACTTCTCAAAGATGGAGGCACAAGCATCTATACTCCAGGGAAAATATGTGGGGAAATGGAGAATTCAGAAAATAAACAATAGATGATACAGTCAATTAAATATCAGAAGAAAAACCATGTTTGTCTTTGCCCAATAACAGGCATGCCTTTTCTGCCAGTACCTTAAAGCATGATTTTCAGTATCTGCCACATACAAGAGGTTCTTCTTCGCATTGTAAGCCAAACCCTGAAGATATAATAAGAATTAAGATCTTAGATTAATTTTGCAAATGGGAAAAATTGCAAAATTACAACAGTTACCTGCGGACGATTGAATGTTGCATCATCAAAGTTACCGTCACGAAGACCCTCTGCTCCTGTGCTTCCAACTTGGACTAAAAAGTTTCCTTCTAGATCAGTTACTACCTGTCCATGTGAAAATTGTCCGGGATTACTAATTCTACCGTTCACCTCATAAAGAGAGCATGGAAATAGAAAGAAGACTAACAATAATAAGATCTAGGGCTAATACAGGCCAAAAGCATGAAGGACCAGAACAGATGTGATACTACAAATCCGAGTTACTCAGATAGTGTATGGAAAAGAAAACAGTATCAGACGCAAAATCATGGCCGTGTTCTTGACACTAGGACAAGTAAGAAGGAACTAAAATGTAACAGAATGAAAAAGTTCAGAAGAGAGCAAAGAAGAACCAGAATGTATCTAGAAGAAAACATAATTTCCTACACAACTTTTGAGCCCCCCACAAAGAAGAAGGAACCAGTTCCGTAAGATTTCAAGAGTAAAAGAAACAAAATGTACATTTCTTATGTGCATAACTTGCAAGCCCTACCTTATCCTCTTCCGCATTTTTTCCATCTTCCTCGTGAATTTTGATTCTACCATATTCGCCAGCCCTAGCCCTAGCGGTGGCTTCAAATCTTAGTTCTTTGTTCTAATTTAAATATACCACCCACCAATCTTCATTAGCAGAAAAGACTTTTCAGGATATACTCTATATTCATCTCCAAATTACCATTACTATACACTGCATTAGAATATGAATGATCATGCTTTGACACTTTAGTGATATTATCCCTTGCCTTCTGATAAAATGTATAAAGATTTGATCTTATCTTTTGCATAGCCCTAGACTTTTCATCATACATTCTGTTTCTGTAGCTTCCTCTTGCAAATATTAGAAAATGAATGATCATGCTTTGACACTTAACTTTTTGCAGATATCAGTAAACGTGGACTTGGAAGTCCTGCAACCCCAGGGGTAGGTATACCTCCCTTTATTGATAACCAATATGCAATTTAACATCAAACTTGATATTCTTCAATAACCCCATGGTCAGTTCATAACTCCAGAAAACCTCAAAAAGGGTTAACAAACCTTGATGCTACAGACACCAACTACTTGCTGCAGTTTATGCATTCAAAATTTTGCAACCTAATACAACAATCATACAGAGAGAATACAGAAAGGAGAGAGAAGAACTTACTATTCGGTTATGATTGCTGTCTGAAATAAATAGCCGGTTGTTGAGGACATCAACTGCCAGCTTACCGGGGAACTTTAAAGGAGATGTTAACAAGCGGGGATCATTATCTTTCTCCAAGCGCAAGGGAATGGGTTTGCTATCCAAGAGCTTATTCTTACCATAGAACAGAAGAGCAGCCTCAACTAAATTATCAAGATCCTACAAACCAAAGCAGAAGACATCGAAATGACAGCTAATTCTTGTCAATAATCTTCACTACCAACTGCCACAGATCATATTAATTAGAAAGAAATATGTGAGAGGCAATTTGCTATAATCAAAAAGCACAAGAAACTTTATGTTACAAATTATCTCATTTGAAGGAATTTCATGCCATAAGATAGCTAGAAAAGATAGGACAAATGGAGAAACTCCAATATGTAGCTGCCTAAAGAAATTCTTTTATGAAGTTGCATTAGGTAACCGCAGGCGCTTAGACGTTTCTATATAGTATTTTCTTCACGATAGAAAAGAGAGGAAGAGAATAAAAACAGAAAACAAAATAGAGTTTCAGAATAAAGGAAAGGTGACCTAGTTTACAACAACTACATACCCAGTGTAATACCTCAAAGTGGGGTCTAGAGAGGGTAAAGAATACGCAGACCTTACCACTACCCTTGGAGGTAGAAAGGTTGTTTCCGATTAAAGGTGACCTAGCTTTAGTTCCCTAAAATATCAAAACTTTCCTAGCCTAGGTTACACAAAACTGATATTAGAAAACATATTTTTAAAATTCAGATGATAGAGAAATGCCACATTGAGGTCAGAGATAAGGGTCTGTCAGCTACCAAAAAGAACTGGCTATGATCTGGTCAATCTTTCCACTCAATTTGGAGTACATTTGCAGTAGATTCTTTTTTTCTCCTTCCACATTTCCATCTTATGCGTTTACATATGGAAGTAATTCGTTTTGATTTTTGAGATACAATGGCTGATCAAAGAAAGTTCTGGATAAACTTTCGGTTATATATGGAAAGAAAGGGGAAAATAATGACTTGATCACATAGTTCAACATGGTTTTCTCTAACATCACAAACTTTTAGATGAATTGATCACATAGTTCAACATGGTATCAGAGTAGACAAAGATCCTAGTTTAAAGTCTCATCGCTACCCATTATCAAAAAAAATAAAAATCCACGTGTTTGGCTAATGAAAAACAGTCCGGCCCACATGACAGGGGACATTGTTAATGACATCTTTAAGTAAATAAAAGTGACAGCTTAAACTTTTAGATGAGTTGGTGACACAGTTCATCAAAGAGAGTGAAATGTGACCTATTCTCTCAAAAGTTTTCTGTGATAATGCACTTTGAGAGGCATTTCAGAATTGAATGTATTACATCAATTGTCAAGTTAATAAATGAACCATTTTCCATCATCTAATCTTAAATGTGCCATCATGAATGTGTTAAATAATTCATATATATATATACTACTATTGCATGAAACATCAAAGAGAAAAGGAAATCTGTAAGAAACCTTTCTATGACCTTCGCCAGCTATTTGTGCCAAGAGCTTGCCATTTGGCCCAACAAGAACAAATGTTGGCCATGAATTGACACCTAATTCCCGCCATAAATTCATTTCTCCATCATTGACAACCTGATCATTCAATGGAGGTTAAGGAAACTACTTAACATACAAAAAAGAAGGGAAGAAGGAGAGACACCCCCAATTAAAAATTAAAGCAGATATTTTGAAATGATAACAATGTCAAATTCCAAGTTACTCTATTCACCAGTATCTGGGATCTGAATAATAAGCTTCAGCAATAAACAAGAGCTTCAATTGGAAACGTTGATTACATACATTGTCAGGCAATCCTTGATCATTAACAGTGAATTAGCAAGTATTCCCTTCTGTTAAATACATGGAGTCCCAGAGGCTCAGATGGTACACTTTTGAATTGGATAAGAAGGGTGGGGGAGAGGCTGTCAAGACAGTGTTAACGATTGGAATGGCAATTTTAACATAGCCAAGTATGGTGTAGATAGCAGCGGAGATTCCACCTTAATCTACCAAAAAGAAGTAGTATATAACCTAATGTGGATGCTCTAAATTCTCTCCACATTTATGTTGTTTCCAAATGTTCATCCGTTTCTTGGGGATCTAATAGATTCAAGAGCAAGCAGATAGATTGTGGTAAAGAGCCATTCAACATTAAAATCAGTAATAGTTCAGCTCTTGAATAAGTACTTACTGGATGAGTGATTCCATAGCGTAATACAGCACTACGGATGGCTTCAAGGTCCTTCTCGTTGTCAAATTTAGCTGAATGCACCCCCACAACCACAAACTGCAAAACTAATGTTTGATGAATTAGCTACAACTATGATTAGAAGTGTGTAAGCAAACCTTCAGATGCAACTGTGGATAAAAATAATTAATTCATCTTGAGGTTCCAAGTTCAAATCCCAAGCACTACATTTTTATTTCGAATCCCCATGGTGAAAATCATGGATCAGCCACAGTATGAAACAATTATTTGAGGTGACTCTATATTGGTTTGACCTGTCAGTATTAACTCAGAAAGTTTACAGATTAGCCCAATTGAAAGCTAAATCTTATGACATTTGTTTCTCCTTTTAACAGCATTTGCGCAATCTGCAAAACTCATTTCATGCCTATTCTTCTGTGAAACTTAATCAAAACCAAGAGTTTGAAGATGTTATAGATAATGGATAGTGGATACAGTGGAATATTATAGAATAAACTAATAGATTGTTGTCTGGATTTCAGAGTAATCTATAGCCTAAGTAAAACAAAAACAAATTATTTATAGCATTTACCACACAGAAAAGAATATAGAGATGTGATATCAACAAAGACAAACCCCAAGGGTTTGCAATCTAGACAGCATTTGGTTAGTATTATAAAAGTACTGCTTGATCATAACATTCCTACATTTTAGCAACATTTCTTTCTAAATGAATTTTGAGCAAAGTTTAAACCAGCTAACTCATCCTAACCTAAATTGGACATGACTTTTTTAATTTCACTTTCCCTTTGCTGCAAGGTGCACCTCTATCTAATGAGAACCTCAGATTGTATGTAGTTCCAACAGGAACTATAGTATGCATGTGCATGCATCTGCCAGAATTAATAGAATATTGATTGGCGTAATTATGAGAATTTTCAGGAAAGAATTTTCGATAGATATAACTATGAAAATGATTGGGGTAACATCTCAGATGATCAACTTGTTATAGACACAGAATATCATTTCATGAGATAACCAATAAAGCTGAAATTGCAACACTCAGGGATGAATGACAATCTTACAGGCATATCTTTGTATTTATTCTCCAGAAACTCCAGATCTGGCAGTACATGCATACAGTTAATGCAGCAATAAGTCCAGAAGTCCAAAAGAACAACTTTTCCTTTCAAATCCTGCACAAACATAAAAATGTTTCAGGGAACGAGTGCATAGCATGGATATATCATCCAGAACTTCTCTTTTTTCCATTTTCTAGTATGTGCAACTTAGAAACATACCTCCAAGAAACAATAAGATTAAAAGTACTATTCAGCATATTAGAAAATTTTCAAATTCATAGATGATATAGGTATTCATGGTTGTCTCCCATCTGCTTAAAGCCTTGATGGGCAGAGTTACCCAGTATTTGTGTGGTGGGAGGTAGCAGGTACCCGGTGGAATAGTCAAGGTGCGCCACACGCTAGCCCAACCACCACCGTTTAAAAAAGAAAAGGTATCGATCACTAAAAGTTTTTTGCAGCCAATGTCATTGTCAAAAGATTCTTAACATTGTTCAAAAGGATAGTGTGTGGAAATCCATTACAATAGAACGGTATATTATGAAGCAACTTAATATTATATTTAGGAGAAACTCCTCTCCAAGTTTGAAGAATTTTACACACACATAGTCGATAGAAAACATCAATTAGAAAGCAGTAGATAACCAAAAATTTCCAGAATAATATTTGCATGAAGACTAGAGAATGGAAAAATGAACACAAATATGCACATATATGAAAATAAGCGAAAAGAAAAAGAAATAAAGTTGCCAGAAGAAGAAAAATTGAAATATGAAATTATGTATTTACCCTGCCTAGCTGAAGGGGGGCTGTATTCAGCCAATCAAGTTTAGATGGGAACTCGGGCATGATAGTCGTAGATTTCCTAACAAAATGCAGGATATTAAACATGATAAAAAAACAAGTTAGGAATCTAAGAACAATTAAAGAGAAGTATATCAAGATCTGAGGACTCAAAAGATGCCAGAAAGCATGCAACATATATACGATACTAATTTCATAATTTAGGAAAACTGCAACCTTCTTTATTTATAAAGCAAAAAAAGGTTGCAGTTTACATGAAAAACTTCTGTTACCTGGCATCCACATCAGAAATATAGTTTACAAATTGTTGAATCCTCTGTGAACTGGATGCATCTGCAGGGGCAATAGACAAATAAAAATAAATCTCCTTCCATTATCTCAAATATCACTGAAAAAGAAAAGAAAAAAAAAGCAGCCCATACTTCATATACAGAATGGATAAAAACCGCATTAGAAATGCGCCAAAAAAAAAAGAAGAGAAAAAAATAATGTCATCAAGGGAAGTTTCCTACGACAAGAAGAATGGAACAACAATGAAAATGAAGAGAAGAGAACAGATACTTCATTGTAAGAGGGGTAGACCTTCTTTCTGTTCAAAAGGAGGATTGCCTGTGCCAAATAACAAGTTCCAGATAGCTTTTGGAGATGCATACTGCATTGCCTGCATAAGAACAGCAGAGCTTGCAGAGATGAAAACCAAAATAAATTAAAAGGATACCTTATGCTTTCTTTATTAAATTCTATACCTTCCAGTTTGTAATAGTGAAGAGGAGACAGGATGCAGCAATTCCTAAACTTC
Organism: Solanum etuberosum; assembly: GCA_029582245.1. Lineage (NCBI taxonomy): Eukaryota > Viridiplantae > Streptophyta > Magnoliopsida > Solanales > Solanaceae > Solanum > Solanum etuberosum. Next base: position 63,829 of record JAJONR010003848.1, read on the forward strand.
CATATCTTACAACATTTCGTCTGCTAACCTGCACCCTGTCCATAAATTATTTCTGCAACCTCACGACAACATTATACCAATTACCAAATGCCCTAAAATGGCCATCTCATGAAGGCATATGGACCCTTTTGGGGGATAAAAGTATTCCACTTTGCAAACGAGAGAATTTCATTTGTACGAGTATTATTCATGTCACTCTAAGCATATTTGACTTTTTGTTCCTACATGCAGCAAAACAAAGGATGTAACTTAGTGATTATACATCAGGACATAAAATAGATTGATAAGGATGTAAATCACCAGTATGCACTGTTCTTAGCAATTCAACTTAATCCAGGTAAAGTTTAAGAAAATAATTTCAGATGGACAAAGAGGGAAAGAGAAAAGGAAGGAAAAAAAGATGAATCTACGAATGCATACAGCAATTTGAGGTATTAGATATCAAAAGCGGTCATGATGATGCAGATGATCAATATATTGATTCGCTCTTACCCTCCCATCGAGGATATGGCACCACTTGTTACATAATTATCCAGCTCTGTGATACTCCCTGTCATATTGGATTCAGGGGAAGAGAGAGCTAGATCATTAATGGATTGAGATTCCTGCACCATCACATCTGCATTGTTTTTCATCATTAGATTCATTTTATAGTAAGCATAGAAAGGGAGCCACTATTAACTATATATGATATGTTAGAGAAACACTAGAACTAGCAAATTTCCATCAACTAAGTAAAAGACAATAGTTAGCAGCTAAAGCATACAGCTTAAGGGAGCAGAGAACAGGATATCCTTCAACAAATTATAGAATCATTACAAAAAAGAGCTTACTCGCAAGTTTTTCCATTAAAAAAAAAGAGCTTCAGTATTCTACATTTGTCAATGGTACATGAAAAGGGAAGTTCTTAACATGTTGGTGAACTACATACTATGGCTACCAGAGCCACCATTGAGGATATCTTCAAGTGAAATATCGCTTATCTCCTTTCTGATGAGTGATGGCTCCGCTGCTTTTAGAGTATCTTCTGATAGTGTTGTCGTCACTGCTATACATCTGCAAGTAAGTCAACATACTTAAGAATGTAGAAAAAATGGAATCAAAATGATCACTAAAAAAAGAGGCAAAGAGGTACATTAGAATGATGCTGATACAGATTACTGATTCAGTTGACAGACACAACAAATGAAGGAAAGTTCAAGTACGGTTGGTGATACCAACAACTTTGAACGAGTGTACATAAATCAACTATATAAAGAAAAGGCACTCAGACGCAAATACCTCATTTTTGCAGCTTTGGCAGCTTGTACTCCAGCTAATGCATCTTCAATCACAATACACTGTCAACATAGAGGATTATGATAATGTTTACCAAGGTCGACAAACAGGACACTGATCTACTTAACACTTCAAAACTTCATCATCCTCGAACATGAACCTTCAGCAATTCATAATGCACCCCCATTTTTATATCCATATTTAGAAAAACTGTTCTGACTGACAGAATGACAATTGCGCATCTCTTTCCCACCCCCATTGTTTTCCAGCTAACTTCATCTGATTATTACAGTCATTAATGAAATATAGGGAACTTTCAGTTAAACAGAACGTGAATGTAAACCTCAGTGATATCTTAGTTGGCTATAAGTTTCTCATCAGATTAGCACCACATACTACCCACAGCTAAGTGTCTAAAAAGAAAAAGATGTGATGGGTGGTAGCAAAGCAGCATTGCACATCCTGGAAACTACCTCACTAGTGGGAACATCAAGAATCCGTGATGCAGCCAAGAAAATATCAGGAGCAGGCTTCAAATTTTTAAAAGCATCAGCAGATACAATTGCATCAAACCTGTCAAATCAAAGAAAAAGGATATGAGGTCAAATATAAATAGAAGGATAACTAAAGACAAAGGCGAGGGAGGAAGGGAGCTTTCAATTATTTCACTGCAAACCTGTGTTTTTCATCCGAGTTGTACACTTTAACCTCAATAAACTACTATGTCCTTGCAAACTACATTATCAACCAACGCATAGTGTGTGTGTTTGCATATATACCATGAAGAAATGGACCTTGAATGTAACTCAACCACAAAAAGTTAGCTTATAAGGGGAGGATTGCTCAAAACCATATAAGGAGACCTCCCACCCTCGGGACACGCCTAGGACTAGAAAATCTAAGCACGGAGAACGTAACACGGGGGATCAATATTGAGAAAGAGAAACATAACAACAGGGATCGATGGGGTTTGACTTTGATACTGCGTAAAGAAATGGACAGTGGGCCTAACTCAACAACAAAAGTTAGCTCATAAGGGGAGGATTGCCCAGGACCATATAAGATCACAACCTTTGGAGTCTGAGCGCCTGATTCCATGACTAACAGATTCATTATGTCAACAAAATGTTTATGTCCAGCAATTTCCTCGGCAGAAGTTATACCAAAAAAAGCCAAGTGTCTCAGGAGTAGATATCAGGTAGTTCTTTAAAATAAAACATATCTATACTGATAATTTAAGTAGATAAAGTTCTTTCTATGTCTGATTCAGTACAATCCTGTGTTTTTTTTTTTTGAACTTGGTCTGATTCAGTACAATCCAGTGTTTCTTGAATGCCAATTATAAAAGGAATGAGAAGCAACTATTCACAGGTAAAGCGCATTATGTTAACTCACATCGTTATTGGTAAACCAGCTGCAGCCAAGTTTGCATCAACTTTAATCCGGTCAGCACTAGATGCAACAGCAACTTTGAGACCACTGCTTTTACACTGGCGTACCATATCACCAAATTAATGAAAAGTAACAAAAACAGAAAGATCAAGACCACATATAGTCATGTCGCATAACAGGTTATACATACCTGAGAGACAAGTTCAAAGGCACCAGGGAAACCTATGCCAGAATTCGGTTTTGCATACTACAAATGATTGTCAGTTTATCAATAAAATTGTCAGTTACCACGACTTAAAGGAAAGTGCTTTACAACAACAACATACCCAGTGAAATCTGCTTTGAGAGTAGATATTCGTAAATATATGAAATTTCAATCACCTTTAATAAATATATCTCAAAAAACCTCTTCTTGGCAGCCTCAGTATCAAATCCTTCAACACCCTTAGCAGCAGCAACACCACCTAAGAAGTTTGCTTCACCTAATATATTTCAAGGGTAAAGGAAAATGAAAAGGAGAAAAGGTCATTGAGAAAATATGGCAAAGGAACAAGGTGTTACACAATCAAAGACTCATTTTTCCTAAAGGATAGTAACATCAAACTAATTTTTTTTATCACTTGGGGTCGAAAAGAAGAGTAACTCGAGATCAGAAAATTTAATCGATGTATGGATCCAATGAAAAGAACAAGTTTCATAGACAATATGGATGATTTTGTGAGCACAAGTGTTTCTCATGGAGAAGGGTCCTAATTTAACATAGTGAATGAAAGAATTCACCTAAGGCCTCAGCTAGCTATATGCATGAAAGTAAGCAATTGATAAGATCTACAACCAGAATCAAAACCTATTATTTAAGGGGAAAGAGATGATGCTTCACAAAAATCAAATACTCAATGAGGTAGATGAAGATTACTAGTTTCTTACATAACAAAGTTCCCATGGAGGGGACAGAACAGAGATTCTTGATAATTCTTTTTTTTCATATTACATTAGCTGTCTTAATCATTACTTCATCAAATTCATCAGCATGCCTTTAAACAGAATGACCAATGGCTGAGGTAAAACCTTAAAAGATATAATGAGGCAATTTGAGAATAACATTGAACCATAAAAAAAAAGCCCATTGGACTGATGCTTTACGTTTTATCCTCGACTTCTTAAGGCATGATTATCCAAAGAAGCTAGCGAAGTCAACAAAAACACCCAAAATTGTCAATGGTTCCCAAACCTATAAATCAAGAAACTATTTTTCAATCAAGAACTAGTAGGTATTGGTTCAATAGTTCAAGAACCAGTACGCTTAAATAGTACACCGCGGGAAGCAATGATAATTTCATATCCAAATACATATAAACAGATTGACAAAGAAACCTTTGTCCCGAAAATTCAAAGTACGCAAATAATCAAGAAATTCCCAATAAAGAGAGTACTCAAGAAGAATACAAAATTCAAAGACAAAAAATAAAAAAGAATGTGATAATCAAGAAATTCAAGAAGAACATTGAACCGTAAAAAATTGCCCATTGGACTGATGCTTTACGCTTTATTCTCCGCTTCTTAAAGAAGCTAGTGAATTCAACAAAAACACCCAAAATTGTCAATGGTTCCCAAACATACAAATCAAGAAACTAATTTTCAATCAAGAACCAGTTGGTGTTAGTTCAATTGTTCAAGAACCGGTTGGTGTTGGTTCAATTGTTCAAGAACCGGTCGGTGTTGGTTCAATTGTTCAAGAACCAGTACCAAAATTCAAAAGAAAATAAATTAAAAGAATGTAATAATCAAGAAACTCAAGAAGAAGAAGAATTTACCCATGCCCATGAAAGGCACAAAGTCTTCAACGGTAACTTGAACACCCATCTCAGCAAAAACATCCACAGCCGCTTTTCTTGATGATTCCTCACTATTGCAAAGCACACCATCCATATCAAACAACACAGCCGACACTTTGCCCCATTGGGTATCCGGTACATTCTTCTCTTCCAATTTTTGGGAAGCACTCACCTTTAAACCCGTCTTTCTTGATTCAAACTCCAAGATTCTGAAGGGTTTTGAAAGAAATTGAAAGGATAATTTGGATCTTGAATTGAAAAGTGTAGCTAGTTTGGGTTTTCCATGACTGTAAGTGGACAGTAGAGAGGGTGTAAGCCTTAACGCCATTTTTTCTCTCTCTCTTTTCTTTTGGCCTTTGCTTCTACTGAAAGCCTTTATATAATTGTTATTGGGTGGCGGGGAAGGGGATGCCGTTGAGTTCCGTGTGATTGTACTATTTTACCCTTTTATCCGCTTTGGAAATAAGCGGATAATTAGAATTTATTGTTTGTTTTTTTTATGTGACGGAAAATCTTGGGTTTTAAAAAAAAAAATAATCTATTTGTTAAATACATAAATATCCTTTGAAGGTAGTCAGCAGGTTAGATATGTAGTTTTTTGGTTGATACATAAATACCTTCAACTTAGTTTTATTGTTGGTGTCAAATAACTTTATATATTATAAAGCTTTGACAAATAAAAAGAAATTAGCTAAATTTCATAGTTTTCAAGTTAGTTCATTAATTATTAGGTCACACTTTTAAATATTTAAAGCAGACTATATAATACTTCCAAGTTTTTCATAAATATACTCTGAAAAGTAGTAGTAGTATTATATTGTACACTTCTTTTTAGAATTTTCAATTATAAAAATAAATTTAAACGTCAATATTAGAGTGAACATTATGTTTTAAAAAGTCATGGTGATGTTTTTTGAAAATTCACACGTCTCTTTTTTGTTTGTTTGTCAGAAAGACATTTTACAGCAGACAATCTTATGTTTTAGTCTTAAAGAGATTTTGCATCTTCTTTTTTCCTTAAAAAACAATATCTTCTAAGCAATAAAATTTACTTGTTCCAAAAAAAAACACGATAACTAAAGGGAAGTAGTACACGATAGAAACAAAAACAAAACAATGCGATAATTAAAACACAATAAATAACAGACAGTGATAGATATAAAAAATTAAAAGACTAGAAGCTATATACATCTCCAAAACATCATGCTAAGCTTGTAAGATACAGATAGAAAGCTATGCATATCTTCCAAAACCCACCAAGGTAGCAACTGAAATCGACTAGGCAAAAAAGCCCCAATCCATCTGAAATATGTTACTTGTCTTACCATTATTCGATATTTGTACCGTGGACTCAATAAAGGATGCATTAGGGAGAATGTTGCTTCCAGTATCAACTTGTGAAGTCACATGATAACCATGATCAATTCCTGATGGTGCACCAAAGTTGATCATACTCGGGACCAAACCCCTGTGCAAGTTTGGATTTGTTGTAGTTTCTTTGTTCTTATGCTGTTCATAAGCAGCCATTTCTCGGATATATCTTTCATTATCCAGCTTACTTGCTTCAATATAAGGCTGCAAAAGTTGGAAGGAAACGATGAACAAGGAAAAAAGTTTTACTTCCCACTTGTTACATTGAGCAGTGTAAATTTGTGTATGTTTGTTAAAATAGAAGAAAGAAACATGAATGCTTAAGTGGTACATAAAATACATAAATGGCCAATATTATGTTTAAAGAAACATAGGAGGTGGTTCATATCATTTTAAATCTGCTAGCAACAAAATGATAAGTACTTCATCGTACCTCTTTGTCATTTTCAGACAGATTCTTCCAGGCATTAATGGCCATATCTCTGATTTTCTTAGAACCAGAACTCTCCCCAAGTACTTTCTTTAGTTTTTCACATTCCAACTTGACATACATCTGATATGAACTCCTTCCTCTTATTGGAACGCTGGGGTCTTTCCTCAGATACCTGTTGGTTGATGAACTCTGAGATTTTTGCTCTCGTGTCTCTAGCCCTACTGAAAAAAACATTTATGATCGATTTGAGTCCTAACCTAAGAAAATATGACAGCGCCTGAGGTAACAAACTCAAATTTGAGGTTAAGTTGGACAGATAGTAACTTTAAGACATTGCAAGGACTAGTATCAATTCATGACTCCTCAAAGTAATTGCATGAAGAGAAACTTAGATCCAAACAAATAGCACACATCTGAATGGAGCATGCCAGGATAGATACATGTCTTTTAAGGTTATTGATGACTTCTAAATGGAAGCAAATAAAATCTTCTACTCTGTATTTTTTTTTTTATGTAAGGTAAAAAAACTACTATTATGTATTGCTGCAAAGATTTATCTTGATGCCATGTGTCTCTCACTTTTCATCTGTTCCCCTTATCGTTCCCCCTCATTTATCTCCTATCCTGTTCTTTTTGGCTTAAACATTTCTTCATCCAAAGGAATTCATACATGTCATATACACCAAAATAGAATAAATATTTGGCATTTAAATCATATCCAATCAATGAGACGATCAAGAGTGATACAGGAGTAGTTCAAGTAAGCTTTTGAAGTGTGAGTTTGTTGTGGGAAGTATCTTTGTATAACAAGTGCCCCCCCCCCCCACCCCTT